>JAOQMS010008839.1:0-16830 GCA_027563885.1 Erythroxylum longipes
AGCATGAAGGAGTTAGACTCCGGAAACGGGGTTTAACAGAGTTAACGAGCATGCATGAAGAGCAAGGAGTCGAACTCCGGAAATGGGGTCTGACATTAATGGTCTTTCACTTATGTTATATGCTTTCTTCTTCTCTTCTTCTTCATTATTTCTTCTTTCTTCTTCTCCATATCACGACACTCATTTGTCACCTCTCAATGTTGAATCTTGGTCTCACCCTTCACTTGTTACTTCCATTTTTGTCATCTTCTCCATCTTGTTACTAAAAGACCTAACCTTTCCACCTTGAATGATGATGATCGAATGATGCTTGGAAGCTAGGGCCATATGATGATTTGAGAAGAGTTGAGTTAAACAAGTAAGTGCATTATTATATAATCTTAATGGCTTTGTTAAATGAAGCATGTATGATGATAGTTTAGTGGTAAATGACCATGATAAAGGAGTTGAGTAAATGCTAGAACTTTGGTGAAGAAATGAATGTATATTGATGTTTTGTTTCGTATAAATGATAAATAATAGGTTATGAGTTGTATTATGGATGATTGGTGATGTGAATGGTGTAAGAAAGGGTGCAGAAACATCAATGAAGAATAGATATATTATGCCCTATTTTTTGTATATTCGATGAGAAATAAATTATGAAATGTTATAGGGATGATTTATTGGATGATTTATAGTGTAAATGGTGTATGAAACTGTACCAAAAAAATTGTTGATGAATGTATGACATGTTTGATGTTCTGTTTTGTGGTTATAAGCAACAATAGATTATGAGTTGTGTTAAAGATGCTTTTGAGATAGAATGGTTATGAAAATTGTGTTTGAATAAGAGTGGAAAGTTGATGAATGAAGAGATGAGTTTATGTCCTATTTTTATGTTAACGATAAGTGTAGAAAATTGATGAACGAATATACACTTTGTTCTTTTTTGAAAGTATAAAAACCATGGATTATAGACTATTATGTAGAGGAAATAAATTATGAATTTAAGGGTAAAATGAAGGTGGAATTATGCCTAAGAAAGATGGTGAGTGATATTCTTAAAAGTTGGAGAAGTATGAATTATATGTGATAGTAAATGATTTAGAACATATTCTGTTTTTGGACTAGGAAAAAATGCCAAGTGTGTGTGTGTGTGTGTATGTACAATTGTGTAATGTATAATGTGTGTGTGTGTGTGTGTGTGTGAAATTGAATGTTTATGTGATTGTGCAATTAGTAATGTGTGTATAATGTGTGTATTGCATGAAGTTGATACACAGGATTCAGCATCAGCATCTAAACATTTCTGGATCATAGAAGCGAATGCTAATCTGGAGCATACTGTGAGTCGACCTAAATGGTCTCCTCTTAATTAATTGTTCTGTTTTGTTCTATTTAAGAATCCATATTGAATTATTATTTATGTGAATGTGAATGTGATAATTTCGAACATTAATAGTCTAAGGAGTTTGATAAATGTGAATGTATTGGAAGTGAGTCATTGAATGTGAATGAGTAGGGAATAAGTGATTCTTAACATATTTGTTGAGTGCCAGACTTAAGTTCGACGATAAGTGAAAGTGAATGTGTAAAGTGACTGATTGAAGTTATATGATTTGATGCATTTCATCATATGATCAGATAAAGGCAGTTGTGACCGGATTAGCCACTGAAAAAGAGCTTAAAGCTTAGAATGTGATTAAGAGCTAAAGGCTCACTATGTATAATAAGCCCGTCATCCCCAACAGATACGGGACAATTATTAATAAGCCCAGTATCCACAATAGATACGGGATAGTTACAGGTACTCGGTCAAAACAACATAACAATTGAAAGTGAGTCTTATGAGCATTGCATATACATTTGATGCGTATGTTTTAAATATTGTTTGAACCATTCTAAATGTGAAATATGAAATAAGTGAACAAAGTGATATTTGATTCAACATGTTGATTAGTGAAGTGATGTGAATTATATAATTATATGAATTATACATAAATTGTTGTGCTATGTGATTTGAGTAAGCCATCGAGGATGGTTTGCTCACTGAGTTCGCAAAACTTAGCAAAATTATAACATCGTCTTTTAAGTCAGGGAATACCCAGTTAGACCAATTGGAGTATAAACACTACATTCGGAAAAGAGTTTAAGGTCGGGATCAGTTGGCGTCTGCACACATTTTATTATATTTTATTGTTAAACATTGTATTCTATAAGCAATATTTATTGTATAAATGAATTCTGTTTGTAATAATAGTTATGATTAAACATATTTTGTATTTATATTTGGCCCAGATGATTACTGGAATTTATGATGATATGTTTATTGTTCGTGACATTTGTGACTGAGATTGTTATGAATAAAATGGGACAAAATTGGATATGGTTTTATGAAATATACGTGTAATGTTTGAATTTTTTTTTTCCAATGAGTATGAGTTTGAATGACTGTCCTAGCGTGCTACCCTCATAGAGTATGTTCTTGAATACTGACGGTATGTTCAGGAATATGCCTTATAAGAGTAGGGTGCTATATATGATATTTCAATGTTACTAATTTTTGCGAAACTTTCTAAGTAACATTTTCCTAGGCCTTAAGCTTTTTGGCTACATATGCCAAGAGGATGATAATAGGCCTAATCAATTTGGACACAAATTCAACTTACAATGGATAACAATAAGTTAACTAAGTCCTTCATAGCTATGCAAAAAGAGAAAGAATTGAGGAAGAGAGAGGTGGATTAACTAAGTCCTTCACAGCTATGTAAGAAGAGAAAGAATTGAGGAAGGCAGAGGTGGAAGAGTTAAAAGGTGATCTTTAAGATGATTTAAAGAATTTCTGGAATTCAATGTCACGAAGAAGATGTTGGAGGAAGCTATCACAGTTTAAGAGACTATAGATTATCAGCTATAGGTTTGTTAAAGCTTCTTAGAGAGCAAAATATTTGGGTCGTTAAATTAGGACGAGAGGGAAAATTTCATAAAAAATTTTAATAGATTATGCAAATTGATGAAGCTTTAATGCCTATACCTGAATTTTGATAACTAGCTTCCTTATGATGTTTTTGTTAAGGGAAACACTATTGAAGGGGTTACTGAGGATAAAGTTGAATCCTTGTTCCAAGATAGTCACCAACTTAATGCGTCCCTAGCTAATGATGAGGTTATTGTTGACTAATTCATGTTTTTGTATCACTTTCTAAAAATGTGTTCCATTTTCCTCTTTTTTTTCCCTATTGTTTAAGGATATTATATATTAGTGCTTTGGTTTGTGCCACTACTAAATAAATTCATGGGTTATGTGTTTTCTATTTGTAAGTACCTAATTTCTACATATATTATCAATATGTTGTAGTTTTTCGTATGAATAAGAAAACACAATTCATTCTCCACTTAAAGTACATTTTCTTTCTCTTTCTACACTTGGTATCAGATCCCACATCTTTGTGGACTGTGGAAGGAAATTATAATAAATTTAAGCGAGTGAGAGTGTGTAGTGATGAAAAAAAGGGTAAAATGATAGCAATAACATTAACTCGAGTGCTCATAATGTTCTTATTTTCATTGAAACCAATTATCAGTTTTGATTCTTGAAAATGCATACATTATTCAAGTTATATGAATTGTGAGAGTTGGTGGAAAATGGTTTCAGTGGGCTTGCAGATTTGAATCAAACTACATGATTGACAACAACCTAGAGAAATGAGTTGAAGGAGAAGCAAAAGAAAGATGTAAAGGTCCTATTTTTCATCTACCAAAGCATGGATGATGATTTTTTTCCTATGAGTGATAGGAGAAACCACCTGATCAAAAGAGGCATGGGATTCATTACAAGAACACTATTAAGGGTTCAACAAAGTGGCATTGTGAAATTGCAAACATTGCATCGTAATTTTAAAAATTTAACAATGAAGTTGACTGATACAATTCCAGATGTCTCAGCAAGAATCTCTGCCCGTATAGATCAAATTCACTCTTTTAGTGAGGATTTAGTACAACAGAAGTTAGTTGAAACAATTTTAAGGAGTCTCTAACCTAAGTTTAATCATGTTATTACTACTATTGAAGAATCCAATGATTTATCTAATTATTAATTGGTTAAGTTAATAGGTTCACACAATGGGTTCACTTGAGTCATATGTAGCTCATATAAATGGATCAAATGGAGCTTCCATAGAGCAAGCTTCTCAAGGTTGATATGAACAAATCTGAAGGCATAGAAAAAGGTGGATATGGTAACAAAAGAGAATGTGGGCTTGGTCGTTTTGGCTATTCCAAGGTTATGGTATTTCAAATGGCTAGGAAGGAAACTGTGGTGATGTAAATTCTTTTCCTATGTGCTCTTATTATGGTAAAACTAATCAATTGGAGAGAAATTGTTAGCATAAAAATAGATCTGACTATGGAAAAATGCAGTTCAATGCTATAATTAGACAAGATTTGATCATATAGCTAAGAATTATGAAGGACAAGATTAAGTTAATTTTTATGAAGAAAAAGATGATGGGTCAAATAATTATTTGTTGTTTATTTAGTTGATAATGTTGATATATCCTTCGCAACGTGGTATTTAGATAGTGGTTGTAGTTATCATATAACTGTAAACTGAAGTTATTTTGTGGAAATTGATGAAACAGTGAAATCAAAGTGATCTTGGAAAAAAATAGTTAAGTTCAAGTGTGTGGTATTGGCACAATTGTTGTTTTAGGTTAGTTATTGAAGAAAGGTATTATACTTTATTTGACAATGAGGAATGCATGATTTACGACAAATGGAGTATGAATTTGATCCATTTAGTAAAAATGTTTGAAAATAAAATGTTTCTAATCATGTTTTCACAATTTGATCTTAATGCATTTATTACCTTAAGTGATGATACAGTTTTTTGGCATAGAAGGTTTGCTCATATTAGCTTTGGTGGACTACAAATGTTGTATCACTAGAATATGGTTACAAATCTACCAATTGTATAAAGCCTGAATTATTATAAATGTGGACCTTATATTTTTAGGAAACATTATAGTGAAAGGTTCCTAATGGACAAGTCTTAGAGAGCCACTAAACCTTTAATGCTTGTTCATGCTGATATTTGTGGACAAATGGAAACATTGTCACAGAAAGGAAGTAAGTATTATGTTATCTTTGTTGATGATTTCATAAGAATGACATGGGCGTAATTCTTAAAGAGAAAGAAAAGGCTCTTAAGTTTTCAAGAAATTTAAAGCTGAAGTGGAGAAGGAATTTGAGTGTTCAATTATAAAACTTCAAATTGATCATGGTAAAGAGTTTACATCCAAAAAGTTTGAATTATTTTACAGCCATTTAAATATTTAGAGGCAATTGACATCAAGCTATACACCATATCGAAACGGTGTAGCAAAATGAAAGAATAAAACAATTCTTGAAGTACCAAAAATCTTATTGAATGATAAGCATCTTCTACTAAGTTTTTAGGTGGAAGTAGCGGCTAATGCTATATATGTTCTTAATAGATCACCAACAAGTGCATTTAGAGGAAGAACTCCTTATGAAGCTTGGTTTAGTAGAAGACCTAATGTTATTCATCTACAAGTTTTTGATTCTATTGCCTCTACTCATGTTCCATGAAAATTAAGAAGGAAGCTTGATAAGAAAAGAATCTAGTGCATTTTCATCGGTTATAGCAAGGAGATAAAGGGCTATTGAATTTTCAATCCCATCACTAAAAAATTGCTTATTAGTTATGATGTCAGCTTCAACTAAGAAATTGATTAGGATTGGACATGAAATCGTGCTACATATACCACTGAAGATATTATAGAATTTAATTTAAAGTCTCTTGACTTGAATTCTACTTTAGGTGGAAATAGTGCTAATACACCTCTATAATGCACAAAAGAATCTACTTCGGATTCTCCTCCAAAAAAATTAAGAAGCTTGTTAGAAATTTATGTTTTCTCGAATTTTACTTGTCTTTCCATAGAACTAAATTGTTTTAAAGATGAAACTAATAAGGAAGATGAGTTAGAGCAATGAAAGAAGAGTTGGCAACTATTAAAAAATATCAGACCTAGAATTTGGTTAATTTGTTTAATAAGAAAGATGATATTGGACATAAATGGATTTTCAAGTCTAATTTCAATCTAAATGGTTCACTGAAGGAGAATAAAACTCTTTTGGTTATGAAAGGGTATGCTTAAGTTATAGGTATTACTTTTATAAAAATTTGTCTCCTATTACACATGTGGATACAATTAGATTATTTCTAGCGAGGCCTACACAAAATTGTTGGCCTATTTATAATCTAAATGTAATGTCAGTTTTTCTTAATGGTGATCTTGTAGAGGATGTGTATGTTAAGCTATCAAATGGCCTTGAAGTAAAGGGATTTGAACATGAGATTTACAAATTGCATAAAGCACTCTATAAGCTTAAATAAGCATTGTGAGCTTGGTATGCTAAAACTGATTCCTATTTTCTCAAAAACAATTTCCTAATGAGTGCTAATGAGCTTACCTTGTATGTCAAGAGTTATGATAATGATTATTTGATGATATGTTTACATATGGATGATATAATTTATACTAGTATTTCCTTTAGCCTAATGAATACCTTTAGGGAGGCTATAATGGAGGCATTTAATATGAATGATTTAGGACTCCTATGTTATTTTTTGGTTTTAGAAATTGTTCATGATGTAGGTGGGATCTCTCTTTGTCATAAAAAGTATGATATAGATTTACTGAAGAGTTTTGGCATGGTGAAATGCAAGGTTGTCAAAACTCCCTTTAATGCCAATGATAAACTCCTCTTAGAAGATGGAGTTGAGATAGCAAATGAAAAGTTTTACAGAAGCTTGATGGGAGGTCTGATGTATCTCACACACTTTCAACCTGATATGGTGTTTCCATTAAGTTTGATTTCTCGTTATATGCATAGTCCAAGTAAACTTTATCTTAGGACTCTTAAAATATTATTGAGATATATTCAATATACAATAAGATATAGGATCAAGTATATGAAAAATAAAATTAAGGATCTTATAGTTTTATAGATAGTGATTGGGTTGGTTCACTATATGAAACGAAAAGCACAACTGGATTTGTGTTTTACTATAGTGGGAGAGTTATTTCCTAGTATAAAATAAAAACAACAGTTGATTGTCTTGTCTACTACAAAAGCTAAATATGTAACTGCCATAACGACTACTTGTTAAGAAATATGGTTGAAAATAATTCTGCAAGATTTGAAACAGAAGTAAGTGTAGCCAAAAAAGATTTGTTGTAATGATAAATCCACAATTAATCTTTCAAAATATTATATAGACTAAGGCAAAACTAAGTATATTGAAACTAAATATCATTACATTAGAGAATCAGTCACCAAAGGAGATATTTAATTACTTTATTGTAGCACTGATGAGCTAGCTCCAGATATGATGGCAATAATTCTAATAGAGAACAAAGTATGAATGGAGATGCCTCTTTTACTCAAAGTAAAGGGAGGAATGTTGATTAATTCAAGTTTTTTTAATCACTTTCTCAACACGTGTCCATTTTCCTCTCTTCGTTGCTATTGTTTAGGGATATTGCATATTAGTGCTTTTATTTGTGCCACTAGTAAATAAATTCATGAGCTACGTATTTCCTATTTGGATCACTATAACAAAATGTTGTGTTGGCTATGATTTGAAATTTGTAACTAAAATTTATTCTTTGGCTATGAAATTTCAAAATTGTATCCTATTGTAATAATACCTCCAACTTAGAATATTTCTATTGGTGTACACCCCATGAACCAATTATAGAATGTACTATAATTGATCAATTGTGATTTAAGTAGTGTCGTATTCTGACTTTATTTAATATTGGGTAGTTATAATATCTTGCTAGAGATCGCTTTAACTTGTGGGCCAAAAAGAAGTTTGGGCCTCCTGCTAATATTAAATAAGCCTACATGGTCACACACCAAGCATACTGAACATTCATTGGGCCTTAAACGGATTTGGACTTTGGGCCTTAAGGTTTGGGCTTTAGGGTTTTACCATATATATGGATGTATAGTAAGACTTGAAGACAAAAGATGCTCTTTTGCTTAAACCCTAATTTGAGACCTCCTTTGATAGAGATAGAGAGAGTGGTCTTAGAAAGTGGTGCTAGCACACCAAAAGGGATTGTTCAGTCTCACATGGTGTGGATACCGATAGAGGCACGACATTTGACGTTCTCTTCCTAACACTATGGGTCATCTACATATTTTTGCTACAAAAGGTATAAGCTGATCTAGATTTGATGTCGACATTCACATGGTCTTGGTGTTTCAGATTCTCAAAGTTCGTAAATGTTATTGTTGTTGATAGTCTAAAATCCTATCAATTTCATGGGTTATTTAAAACTATTAGCTATGTTTAGAATAGGCTACATTTTATATTTGTAGCTAAAAAGATTTGGAAATAATTTTTTATTGCGATCTTTGGTTTTTAGTAAAAAGATTTGGCGATGCTTTTTAATTATAAAATTATTTTTGTAGTGAAATGTTTTTAGCTACGAAATATTTTTGTAGCTAATAAGGTTTGGTGACATTTTTTAATTGTTAACTTATCTTGTTACTAAAAACCTTTCACTATGAATTTTTTTATAGCTAAAACACATAAATACCTTAACTATTAGCTACAAAAATAAATTTTCTAGTTAAAAAGATTTTTCTATGAAAATATTTTTGTAAAAAAAGAAGAGCATTGAAAACAACGTCATTTGGATAACAAAAAGACAATCATTCTTTGTTTTTTTCTTTCATCTTTCTTTGTCTTCCAATAGCTCTATTGTTTGTCTTCTCCCTCGCATGTTTTATCTCGCAACATGTTTTCTCATGTTTCTTCATCTGTATGTTTCTATTTTTGGGTATGTTATGTACAATTCTTCTCTCTAATCTTCCAGTCTTCTAACATGTTTTGATGAATACTGAACTTATCAATTACTAAAACCTAAGTTATTCACTTATAATCATGAAATTGAGGTCTTTGCTTCGTGTTATTCTTTTTATTTTTTCTAATAATAGGACAACCCATTGTTGATATTTATAAAGTGCTAAATAAATAGTGTTGTGTATGCAAGCTTTGTCTATAAGCTTATGTATAGTTTCTGCCACTCTTTCTTTATGGTGATGATTTTTGTCTCATCCTTTTGTTGCTTACTATTTAAAATATCATGGTTTTTTAGCTTAATGAAAACCACTTTCCTTCATAATACATATTGATCTGTGTAATTAAAGAGTAAGAGACAAGAGAATAATGGAATTTAGGATTGTCTGGTGCCGGAAGTAATGGAAAAAAGTTTATGATTATGTGTGACATGCTTTTCTTATATATAAGTATGTGCGTTTAGAATGAAAAACTTATACCTTTTAGTGTAATGACTATTTGTTCTCTTTCTTTGATCTCTACCATATCTGTGCTTTGTATACATGATGTGTTTTTTTTGTTTGTTTTTATTGGATTTCAAATAAAACTATTAATATAAACTCATCATTCCATGCCTTATACTTGTATCTTTTATTCTGATGTGTTTCTACTACAGTAACAAAAAAATATTTTTCAGATAATGCCCTTATGGTCTTAAGTTTACAAAAGTAGTAAGGAGGAAAATTTGCAACTTTCTTATAGAGAGATAAGATATGAAAATGGCAATCAAATAAGTGGATGATAAAGAGCAAGAAATAACAAAAAAGGGAAACTTTATTAGTGAATTGAATGAATTACATTAAAGGAAACAACTTGAAACGTGAACACAAGGTTTTAAATCGTGGAAAAGGGAAACAAGGGGATAAAGTTTTTAAATAGCAACCTAGATAAAACGATGCTAGATTTAGGAGTATAAAAACCTGTTATAGCTAAAATAGAAGATTCTAATTAACAACTAAGTAAGTGCTTATCTTGCTACTAATCTCTTTGTAACATCCGATTTTCGGAACTTGCGTAGGGTTAGAATCCTAGATCAAGCGTTGCATATACATGCATAACATTATCGTTCATACATGAATTGTATTTTGGTACACATTACAAAGACACCACCTGAGGATTTTAGATAGAGTATTTTGTATAGTTTTAATTTTATGTACAAAGATACCACCTGAGGATTTTAGATAGAGTACTTTGTATAGTTTTCATTTTATGTAGAATCTTTTGTTTGAAACAGTGTGATCACAGATGGTTTCTGTAATGTGAATATATGAACTGTTTGTAATGAAATAACAATGTAAAACATTTTTTATTAATGAAATGAGATAATTTGTTTTGTTTTATGATTACTTTTAATGTGTATGATGCTATAGTAAGTGAATGTGACTGCTCTAACACGCCATTCCCATAGGGTATGTGCTCGGATATTCTCAAGAATTTCGAGCATATGTCCTATGGTATTGTTGTGTTACAAATTTTGGTATCAGAGCATGGTTTGGTATCTCTAGGGACATATAGGAGTTGTTTAATATAATATCTGGCGAGAAATTTGATTAGTGATTAAACTTGTTGTTTGTTATAGGTCATCTGCCATAGGGGACCGAGTTGCCGAGTCAGTTGATCTTGAGTCCATAGGAGCCAATAGAGAGTCTCCTATGCCTCAGTTTGAGCCTTTGCCCTCGAGAGTACCTGAGAGGAGAGAAAGGAGGTACAAGAAGCTTTGGAAATAGGGAGCTATAGACTTCTACGAGGGTACAGACCCTGCTGAGGTAGAGAGCTGGTAAGAGAGGATAGAAAGAATATTGGACCAGATAGATTGTGAACTAGAAGAGAGGTTTGATTATGCTGCCTCGTTACTAAAAGGTCTAACTTACTAATGATGGAAGACCATTCCTGGTAGTTATGCCTGACCCTGCAGACTAACTTGGGAAGACTTTTTGAAGGTCTTTAAGAATTACATGCCAAAGATCTACCTAAATAGGAAAATGAAGGAGTTCCTCAATCTAAAATAGGAGAACCTCACTGTAGCTGAGTATGAAGTGTGGTTTAATGAGTTATTGGGTTATGCTACGGCTCTGGTCCCGACTGAGGAAGACAAATGTAAACAATTTGAAGATGGGTTGAATATGGAAATCATAACAAGACTGGCGATCACTAATTTGAGTAGCTTTGTTGAGTTGAGAGCTGCTTCGATTAGAATTGAATAGCTGTTGAAGGATGAAAGAGGTGAGTACAAGTAGGAATTTAGACTGAAGAGACCTGGTGAATTTCAAGCTAATTTAGGTAGAAAATTCAGCAAATGTTAGAGTGGACCGTCACGATCACAGTTAAGATCGAGACAGTCAGGATTTAAGTCGAGAGGCAGCTTTACCTCTTTTGGTAGAGGCCAGGTGTATAGGGGACCGACATATAGCAGGTACCCATCACAGATGCCTGGCTGTAGGTATTGCGGGAAGAAACATGGTGACATATGTTGGAGGTTAACGGGACCTTGTTTACGCTGTGACTCTCATGAGCATCAGCTTAGGGACTGTCCTGTAATTTCTAAAGTCCAGTCTGGAGTGAGAAGGGGCTCAGTGCCTGCGACAACTGTCCAGCAAAGTAGAGCCAGTGGAATGGGACAGAGAGGAAGAGGTAGAACTAGTTCCATAAGTCCTAGTGTTAGGACTGAACTGCAAAGTAATCAATTACAATCCCAGCCCAAAATTTTTGCTAGTACTAGAGAAGAGGCTCAGGACTCCCCAGATGTCATTGCAGGTGTGTTACATGTCTTCCAATTTGAGGCATTTCCTTTATTAGACCTTAGGTCTACACATTCATTCATCACCCCACATCTGGCATCTAGACTGCATTATAAGAGAGAGATAATGAAATGTGGATTAGAGGTGAGTACTCAAGTGGGTAGAACGATAGTAATTACTAAGGTATGTAAAAGGTGTATAGTTTGGATTGATTGGGCAGAGTTAGAAGCTGATTTGATTATATTACAATTGAGAGAGATAGACCTCATCTTAGGCATGGATTGACTTACTGCTCATAGGGCAGTGATGAACTATTATACTAAGGAGGTACTTCTTGAATCCCCTAATAAGCCAAAAGTGGAATTTTGAGGAGTTAGTCAGGTAGTACCAGCCTGACTAATTTCTTTCATGAGTGCTTTGAGATTAATCCTAGGTGGATGTGAGGCTTACCTGGCCCATGTATTTGATACTCAAAATGAGCAAACAATTCAAGATATTCCTATTATCAGGGATTTTCTTGATATATTTCCCAGTAAATTACCAGGTTTACCCCCAGATAGAGATATGGAGTTTACCATTGATCTTGTTCCAGGTACCGCTCCTATATTGATTCCTCCATATAGGATGGAACCTATGGAACTTAAGGAGCTCAAGGCCCAGTTACAGGAGTTATTAGATAAGGGTTTTATTAGACCTAGTGTGTCACTTTGGGGAGCTTTAGTATTATTTGTGAAAAAGAAGGATGGGAACTTGAGATTATGTGTTGATTACAGATAGTTGAATCAGGTGACAGTGAAAAATAACTACCCCTTTCCGAGGATAGATGATCTACTTGATCAGTTTTGGGGAGCTCCAGCGTTCACTAAATTAGATTTGAGATCTGGCTACTATCAATTGAAGATAGCTTAAGCGGATGTACCAAAGAGTGCATTCAGGACCAGATATGGGCATTTCGAGTTCTTGGTGATTCCTTTTGGATTAACAAATGCTCCGATAGCTTTTATGGCCCTGATGAACAAGGTATTTTAGCCTTATCTGGATCATTTCATGATTGTATTCATTGATGATAATTTGGTGTACTCGAAGAGTAGCAAGGAACATTTTGAGCATTTAAGGCTAGTGTTACAAATAATGAGGGAGAAGCAATTGTATGCCAAGTTCAGTAAGTGTGAATTCTGGATAGATCAAGCAGTGTTCTTGGGTGACATAGTGTCTAGACAAGGCATATAGGTGGACCTAAAGAAAGTTGAGGCAGTGATGAAGTGGGAAACTTTAAGGAAAGTATCTAAGATTCAGGGATTTCTTGGGCTAGCAGGATATTACAGTAGGTTTATTGAGGGTTTTCACTGATCTCAGCTCCTTTGAAAAAACTTCTAAGGAAGGATGTACCTTTCAGATGGACTCATGAATGCTAAAGGAGTTTTAAGGATTTAAAATATTGGTTGACTACGACACTAGTATTAGCTATTCCATCTGGATCTGGAGGATATGTTGTGTATAGTGATGCCTCACATCAAGGGTTAGGATTTGTTTTGATGCAGCATGGTAAGGTGATTTCATATGCATCGAGGTTGAGACCCCATGAGTTCAACTACCCAGTTCATGATTTGGAATTGGCTACAATGGTATTTGCTTTGAAGATTTGGAGACATTATCTATATGGTGAGACGTTTAATATATTCACAGATCATAAGAGCTTGAAATATTTTTTGACTCAGAAAGAATTGAATATGAGACAGAGAAAATGGATTGAACTACTAAAAGATTAAGATTGTACGATTGAATATCATCCTGGTAAAGCTAATGTGGTAGCAGATGCATTAAGTAGAAAGTCCAATAGCAATGTGGCACAAATACAGGCCTCAAGGTTACTAAACCTAGTACAATTGAGGGCATTGAGAGTTGAATTAAATATGGGCTAGAATGAAGCATTAGAAGCTACACTGAAGCTTAGGCCAATATTGCATGAGAGAATCAGAAAAGCTCAGAGTAATGATCTATAATTAGTGAAGCTTATTGAGAAGTTGAAACAGGATTCGAATTCTGAGTTTATGTTGAGAGAAGAGACACTATGGTTGAAGCAAAGATTGTGTGTACCTGATGTTGATGATTTAAGAAGAGAGATTATAGAAGAAGCACATGTGGCAACTTATGCTATGCATCCTGGTACTACCAAGATGTACAGTACTTTAAAACAACATTTCTGGTGGCTAGGGATGAAGAAGCAAGTGGCAGAGTATATCGGCTAATGTTTGACTTGTCAGTAGATTAAGGCTGAGCATCAAGCTCCAGTTAGGAAGTTACAATCATTACCAATTTCGGTGTAGAAATGGGAGAGAATTACTATGGATTCTATTATAGGATTGCCTAAGACTCCGAAGCAACATGTTGCTGTTTAGGTCATTGTTGATAGATTGAGGAAATCGGCCCATTTCTTACTTGTGAGGGAGAATAATTCACTAGATCAATTAGCTCGGAGGTATATGAATGAGATTGTAAGATTACATGGTGTCCCAGTATCTATTGTGTCTAATTGGGATCTCAGATTTACTTATAGATTCTGGGGTAGTTTATAGACAACATTGGGTACGAAATTGAATTTCAATACATCATTTCATCCTCAGATAGATGGATAGAGTGAAAGGACTATTAGGACTGTCAAGGATATGCTCAGGGTTGTGTTTTGGAGTTCCAAGGAGCATGGGATCAATATGTAGCACTTATCGAATTTGCATATAATAATCATTATCATGGTAGTATCGGTATGGCTCTATATGAAGCCTTATATTGTAAGAAATGTCGGTCACCATTATATTGGGATGAAGAGGGCTTAAGGATCATTGAAGGTCCAGAATTGATTTAGGATACTATGGATAAAGTGAAATTGATTTGTAACTGAATTAAGGCAGCTCAAGATAGACAAAACAGTAATCTTGATCATCATTGGAGAGATATGGAATACCAAGTGGGCGATAAAGTGTTTTAGAGAGTGTCACCTTAGCGAGGAGTGCTGAGATTTGGTAAAAAGGGTAAGTTAAGCCCTAGATACGTTGGTCCATATAAGATTATTGTGAAAGTTGGACCATTGGCTTACAAACTAGAATTACCAGAAGAAATGGATCAGATTAACAATGTATTTCATGTGAGTGTGCTCAGGAGATATCGATCTGATCTGACGCATATGGTACTAGCTCAAAAAGTTAAAGTTGCAAGTAATCTAAGTTATGTTGAGGAACTGGTAAAGATAATTGGCTACCAAAAATAAACAGTTAAGAAACCGAGTGATTCCATTGGTGAAATTCCTTTGGAAGAATCATTCGAGAGAAGAGGCTATATGGGAAACCGAAGAAAATATGATAAGACAATACCCCTACTTTATTTGACCAATCAGGTAAGAATTTCGAGGATGAAGTTTTTTAAGGGGCGAGAATTGTAACATCTGGTCTCCGGAACTTGCTTAGGGTTAGAATCCTAGATCAAACATTGCATATATATGCATAACATTAGCATTCATACACAAATTGTATTTTGGTACACATTACAAAGATAGTATATGCACTCAATTGACTAATTCCAGGGTATCAAAGATTTTAAATAAGTATGATGTGATTGCAAGATTGTGTGTTATTTAAGTCTAGAATTTTGTTTTTGGATGGATTAAAATTAGTGAATTGGGAATTTATTGTTACAATTGGGTGATTGATAGAGTGTTATATACATCTAGTCTAGGAAAAATGTTAAATGGTAAGACGAATAGATATATGGAACTTTAGGTTGGTTAGGCCTATGAAATGGTGACACGTGGCACTGGAAATAAGTGACAAATGACTAGTTACTTGGGTGACAAATGGCTAGAATAAATGAGTGACAAATGGTGGTATAGTTGAGTGACAAATGGACCAAACATTAAGTGACAATTGGTAATTGAAGGATGAGACATATGGCGTGGATCTTAGTATGACAAGTGTCATGGCAAATGTCCATATTCTTTCCACATACCTACACCCATGATTTTTACCACACTTAAAAGACTATTTTTCTTTTGTTCTTGTTACATTTACCCTCTCTATCTCCCTCACCATTGACTCACACACACATAACCCTAGCACTTTGAGTTTTGCCCAAAATCCTACACCTAGCCACTCCAAAATCTAGTTGTCTTCATCTTTTTCTTGGAATATACCTTGTCCTTGCTTACTTGGAGGGATAGATAGCTTGAAGAAAAAAGTAACATGTTATTCTTTATGGTTTGTTTTGATAGTAAGATTTTGGTGATTGTTTAAGGATGGATTAGTTGTGATAATGGTGTTTAAGGTGTGCTGGAATATGTTAGCTGTAGAGTTTCCACTGAACATGTATCAATACTTTAGCCATATCTTGATCTCTAGATATCCAAATGGGATTATTTTCAATTCAGATTAAACTAGAGACATATGGCTACAATTTTCATGAAGGCATTGAATTTTAATTTTTTCTATAAAGGTTTTTTAATTTATCTTGTATTTGAGTTCTGGAATAGGCCGTAGCACTACCCTTGACTGAAATCGTGTCCTATTTTTATTGAATAAACTGTATTGATTTAAGCCCAAATATTCCTTAATAAAAGTTGTAGGTTATTCTTTTTATCTTTCTATTGGCATAAATTTTGTAATTTTGTAAAATCATAATTGAGAGATATGAGTTTTACAAGTTGGAGTGCACTAATTTTTCAATCATGCACTAGTCAAAATTTTGAATGTCCACAGTCTGTGGTTTTTTGAGCATAACTCATGGAACATGAACCAAATTGAATGATTTTTGTTTCGTATGAAACTTAAGATAGATAGAAACATTGTTTAGAAGAAGGTGTTGCCTAAATACCTCATTTTCTAGGTCATAATTGTCATACAAAACTGACATGAAAACAGAATTGGAAAAACTGGAAAATGGGAATACCTAACGAAGGTAGAAAGTTTCTGCCAACAAATCCCACATCTATGGGAAATTGTCCACGATTATAGGAATTAGTTAAACATCAAATATGCGTCATTTAGGTATGGTTTGGAACAACAAATGGTTAAGTACTTTTCTATGATGCTTTAGGGCTTGAATGAAGCTTGAATTGAACTTAGAATGATGCTTGAACAAGTAAATAAATGAGTGATATGTTTAAGATGATGATTGAGGATA
>JAOQMS010008927.1:0-16824 GCA_027563885.1 Erythroxylum longipes
GTTTCTTCTACAACTTTCTCTCTTTTTCTTTCTTACTATACACGACTCTCTTCTCTTCTTTTCTTATTAGTTTAAGATAAACTTTTGTCTTTCCAAGCTTACCCTTCCATATTTAATCTAATGCCTTCTAACTCCTTAACTTTATTCTAACTCTTCCTTTTTAATCCATGTAACCACACGTAATTAATTACATACCTAATTAAACTCCAAAAATTGCTAATTCAAGAATTCTAATTTATATTCATTCTTGCTAATTAACTAAATTAAATTCTAAGAAAAATTCGGGGTCCCACATCTTAATTATAATTAAAGTCAATCTTTAGTTATAATCATAATTTAATTTTAATAAAATCAAATATCTTATATTTAATTCCAGAAGTTTCTCAAACTTCACAATTAAGTCCAACTTAATTTAAATTGAATTTTCTCTTTCTAATTGCTCTTTTATGACTGACCCATTAGGATTATAATATGCTTTCAATGATTATAAATTATAATTATAATTAATAATTAGAATGAAATAAATTGAAACTCCTTTTAATTTATCTTTAATTCTTCGAAACAAATTGTAATGACAAATAAAGATTGATGTCCAACAACATATCATAAACTCCCAAATATGAGGAATTTCAAAGTAGTTTGACTCAACAAGTCCATAGGTGGTTATGATGTGTAACTTAATCCTTTTACCATCCAATATTCCAATTGGACATAGAGTACAAATTTAATGTCTACTCTTTTAAATCCAATGATGTTCATTCTAGTTAATTAGTCACACATTTGTTTAAGCATCTGCATACTTTAATTTATGAGATCAATTACTTTCTTCATAAGAAAGAAACGTAATGTATGCTAGTTTAATCGTTACATCAATATTTGATCTTGATGAACCTACAACTATGAATAATTTTGGAATAATACATAAATGCAAATTAAATCTCATAATCATGATCACATCATAATTTCAATTGCACATTAATTATTAGAAGAACTTTAATTTTACTATTAAAACATCAAATATAATTAACAAAATACATAAAGATAAAGAATGTATTTATTAATTAAATTAATAATGTTATACATACTAATTATAACCAATCAATTGTCCACCAGGGTATAAACTAAAATACTGAAATTGGAACAAATGATTTTCTGTTTTTTTCAAATAATAAAACATTAGGAGGTGGAATAACTTTATGCTAACTAAATTGAATAACATCAACATCCTAATAAATAACAAAATTACTAAAATTTTAGCTAATATTAGTATAAATGAATACTTTTCTAAATTACTTAATAAGGTGGGATTATCACCTTTTATTTTTAAAAGTTACGCTTAAATTTTGATCGTATTTAGTAACTCCTAAAGATAGTCAAAATTTTAAGTTTAAGTATTTGAAATTGAAAGAAAGTTATATTCTCTATGACTAAATTTAAGTCATATGTAGAATTATCAATTGGGCTTAATATTATCTAGCTTGAAATTATCGAGTAAGGTCTAGTTTGACTAGACTTCAAGCTAAGTTTGGGCTTAAGGAGACTGCTTCAAAGGTGTGAACAACTCGATTGCCTGTTGAAAATAATGTTATTTTAGACAACCCACTCGAGTTCGGGCTACACAATATGAGCCCTTAACTTTGGGCTAGGATCAATTGAGCCCATTACCATCCTTATTCATATGCTTATGTGATTTATATTAAAAACAGAAAATTTGGTTTTAGAACTCTGTCTTTAAAAAGTTGCCATTTATCTCAAAATAGGTCTCAATTGTCTTAATCATCTTTGCATGACACCAAAGCAATTATATAACCTTTTAAACTTTAACAAAAGAAAATGAAGTATGAAATGTATTTCATATTACTATAGATATTTTCATAGAATATAATTCTAATTACATATTACAAAGAATTATCCTTATTCATTATCAGTTATAACTCCATGTTGAGTAAAGATCAACAAAATTCAACTTATGTATACATTCTTGCAGCTTGGCATATTCATTAACAAAATATGTTGCACTCTCTTTTTATCAATTTTATCATTGTTTCTCTATACATTCTTAAGTCAATGAATATGTTTAACTTCTATCTACAGTTATCAACCATTTTTATTGGAGAGATATTACACTTATCAAGAATTCCAACCTTTAAATGTCTTAATAGGAATTTAGCAATAACTAATTTTAGTTTATTAGTCATGAAACAACTACGATCAAGTTTGTATGTCTTTATTTTGGAGCACTTTTCATTATTATCATATCCAATATAGGGGTCCTATGGGCATTCATTAACACATTGAACCCTAATTGTATTTCTTTCACTCTTTTTTAACCTAACATTTGTTCCTTGTTTTAATGTATGCAATACCACAAGTATACGAATCATATATTTTAGTACATAAGATATCATTCTCAAGAGGATTAGATTAGTCACCTAACAATTTGAATGCACTCTGTAAGGTAATAGAATATTGAATTAATTGAAATTTAAATAAAATAATAAAACTAAACCACTAAATCAGTAAAGATAGCAATGAGAGAGAAGTTAATAAATAATGGAAACCTAGTTTTTATTCTATCCTTGTTTTGTTTTCCTTTTGCCTTATTAATTCAATTATGCATAAACCTATATATCTGAAGGTTTTGATTACCATCTTTTGAGATATAATCAAGCAATCCTAATTTAAATAGATATCATTTGAGTCGAAATCTCTCGATTCTCAAAACTACTTCTAGCTACTCAACTAGATTTGTAGTAATCCTAATGACAATGAACTCATAAGTAAGATCTCTCTTTAATTATTTATTAACGTAATATTTGTAAGTATATTAAGGTACTAACTATTGTTGTGCAACTTAACATAGATAACTTTGATTCAATATCTCGATTTCTTATAAAGTATATGCATAATAAATATCATAATGCACTACTATATTGAATTCAACAAAATGAAAGTTAAAAAAACAATTCATAAACTCTAATATAAATTTAGGATTCCATATTTAAGTCCAAAACATAACCGTTCAGAATTGACATCCAAGTCAATGAAAAAGAATGAGAAAATAATGAATAATCTTGAAGGCCTTGAACTGGAAATTCTTGAAAGCTGGCATTGACTTGATGTTTACACTGTTTGATCTTCTTATTTATAATGTGTATACTATTTTTTTTGTTTTTGTTCTTTCTTTTTAGGTGTCTCTAATGACTCTCATTGCCTCTTTCTAAATTCAATTACTTATAATCTACCTCCCTCTATGTAGCATTCTTAATATCCTCATATATCAATAAATTAAGGTTTTTGGGATATACATGGGCACTTACACAGTGGTATAGGTGACTATGTATCTCTAGAAACACCTCAATTTGTGAATTTAAATTGTCATAAAGACTTACATGGGCAACATACATGGTCGTGTATGTCAACATTCATGGGCATTTAAACTCCACACATGCAAGAATTGTGTCTTTGAAGTTCCACACATTCATAGTGACTAATAAATGACCATATACCTCTAAAATTCTTCCAATTCTTCCATTCAGTGCTATAATTTCTCCTGAATACATCTCCTCTTGGTCTATAAACGAAATTATCATCTGAAAACATTCTTGAAGTAAATCAAGTACCAAAAATACTATAAAACTACTAAATAACAAGCAAAACACAGTAAATATAGGTATATAAATATAGACAAATAATTGTATATCAACATTATATCTTGTTTACACCATATAATCCATAATAACATCTTTAAATTCTTTTATAATTCTAAACTTGGTTCCCAATCTTTATTATGGTGCCACACCAAATAATTTGTGCTTAATACTTGTATCTATTTAAATATTGATTATTACTAGTAAAACTAACATGACCTATTGAATTAATTTTAATTGGTTAATGGTAATCTAAATTATATACTTGAAAATTGGCTGGTGTATGTTTATCATCCTAATAGCCTACTAGTTCATCAGTCTGATCACCAACTTCTACTTCCACTTATTCAATAACTAAGTCATCAATAGAATCCATCTTAACACCACTATTTCCTTCTTAACCATAAATCTCTCCATCTCCTTAGTGAGCTCCTTCCTAGAAATATAGGTAACATGTCAAGTATAAGGGCTGATATGTCTACATTATGATTTACATACACATCAACCATTACATAGATTTTTATAAGGTTTATAGGCCTAATTTAGCTTTTGTTTGATTTAATGGCTCATTAAAGTTGAAACCTAATATCCTAGTGCCCTGTCAACTTAAAGGTATCATAAATCCTTCTCCATCTTATATATTCACATATAATTGACATAACCAAGGTCAACATTTCATAGATGCTTATATCCCTCTTAACATATTTCAACATATGTTCTAATATGAATTTCCCACCATAAAATAGCCTTGCTAATATGTGCTTAAATTTTGATACATTTAATCTGTCACACTTTATGATTAATGCCTTAAAATGCTTAGGACTCTCACTTTATCTCATATTTGATTTTTGGTACAATTTGGAAGCAAAGGAGCTAAAGTGACCTGAAAACATACTCATTGAGCCATCTTCTTAATGTTCGTACTCTATTGTTTTTATGGAGCAAGAAGAAGAAGATGATTAAAAGAAGAGACAAGATAGAGTATAAAAGTGAAGAACAAAGCAAAGAAGCGGCCCATAGCTAACCTAAAAGATTGTCACAGCCGTGAAGAGTCTCATGGCTATGACACCAACTGCATAGGCATAAGACCACTCTCACACCCATGCAAAGGTGTCTCAGACCGTAAGACACCACTCACTCCATAAGACATTAGTCACCACCATGAATTCGATGTCAGTTGTCCTATTTACCCTACTTGTTTACTATATAAAGCAATATATTATCATGGTTAGCGAATAAAGGGGAGCAGCAGAGAGACACGATTCTTCACCATTTTCTCTTCAATTTTCAATGATAATGGAGGCTATGGGAGCTGATTCTTGGAGATTGATAAAGAAGATGGCAGGTTAACATCCCAACAATAGTTCGAAGGTGAAATCGGTGCCTAGGATGCACAGTTAAGCCTATCTTATCTTTGTTTAATGTCGAATCTCTCTCTCAGAATTGTTTACATTATCATTATTGTTAGATTGTTTATATTGTGACCCCATTGCTAGAATCATTAATACAATCCATAATAGTTTTATTTGGATTCATATGTAACAAGTAATAGTTTTTAATCATTAGGGATAACGTAGCCTTGGTTAAATGACCTGAACTTGTGTGGTTGTTGCTTAGATAGATCTGTTTTCGATTTTGTAATGTGGCTACCCAATTAATCCAGAGATCGTATCATAAGTTATTTGGTGGTTAGGTTTAATTAACAAGCATCTCTTAATTAAGCATAATTTAAGGGAAAATCGAGATTAGCAGAGCGTATTGTTAGTCCACAATCAATAGTTCTAGGAGAGTTTTGAAAGCATTATAACAATGAAAGATGTTTAATCATGTGTAGTTTGAGATTGATCCAATAACAAGGTTTTACATACATTCATCAATTTTATCATTTTTCGATTGTTTGCTATAATTTGTTTTCTCTAGTTTAATTTTACTTTATTTTCTTAATTGCATAAAACCCAAAACCCCCTTTTATTTCCTTTACATCAATTATTTTTATTATGAGAATTAATCGAACATTTTTTGTGGATACAATCCTAACTCAACCACATATACAAGTTTTTAGTGTGCAGAGTTAGGTAAATTTTGCAGTGCACTTGACAAGCTCTGTCAAATTTAGGCGGCATCCATATTGAGCCATTGTAAACTTGTTTATAATCATTAGAAAATATTAAAATCATCATAAGTTTATTTATAAATTCTCAATTTCAAATCATGTTCTATAGGCATGTACACTACTATAGTTAGCTAAAAAAGTTTGTAAGTTAGTCAAAAAAAAAATGAAAAATCTATAAATTATAATTAAGTATTAGTGGGATATATTCATTATCGAAAGTAACAATTTCTTTCTTCTTTTCCTTTTTTGAAAAATAAAGCACTGATTAAGTAGGATCTTTTTAATACCCTTTTTGAGCTTATGCAATGTCACATGCAAATAAAAGATCTAAGTTATGATTTCTTTTTTCTAACGTAGGAATGGAATTGAAAATTAGTATTTGAATTATAGGTTAAAAAAACACTCCCTTACATATCTAAGCCATATAAAAATATTTTAAAAAAATTGTAGAGCCTTGGGATAGGATGCTTAATATCATAACGCAGGACTAATCTCCTATTTCTAATTGATTCATAAAAGTAAAACTATAATAAGAATCTTAAAACAATCTAATGAGAAAATAATACCCTTTTTTTAATCCATTCCCCTAATTAAGGAAAGTTTTCTACATTAACCACCCGAAACCAATTTGCGTTTCCAATATTACTAAAAATTATAGAATAATCTTCCTTTTCCAACTAAACTTGGAATAAAAGTTAAAAGATAGCATGATGTAATCATTTAACTTTGATGCTCAGGACCTCTCAAAGGTTGCATATTATGGCCTAACGAATTAGCCATACTTTGTCAAAGTAATAAAATCATATTGTAATGTCATGTTTTCAAATAAAATAATTACTTATTCAGTG
Organism: Erythroxylum longipes; assembly: GCA_027563885.1. NCBI lineage: Eukaryota > Viridiplantae > Streptophyta > Magnoliopsida > Malpighiales > Erythroxylaceae > Erythroxylum > Erythroxylum longipes. The sequence goes on from JAOQMS010008927.1 coordinate 6,612, forward strand.
TAATACTTTCATGTTCTTTATTTTTAAATCTAGTATACTAATATATGAAGAACCGGAGTATGCAAAACAAGTGGCACATAAAATTTTTATATTTCTCTTTGGAATTTGCTAGGTGTAAATAGACCTATATGATTTTTAGGGCTATTTTGAAATTCAAATTGAAAATAAGGCCTTTAAAGAAATGGAGAAAATAAGAAAATTAAAGGAGGAAAGTAACAAATATATTGCAAATCTTAATGTTGTTGGACTTTATTTATATGTCTAGACATCATGTAGACAAAGTATGTGCAACAAGGACCACATTCATGCTTAAATTAACACAATTAGAGACAAAGACAGACTAAAAACAGATCACCTACCATGATGTGCTGTGTCCATGGTGTACTATTTCCTCTCCTTTTTCATGCTATAAAGATAGATAGACTAAGATGAATTTTTCACTATATTGAGAAAAAGAAACAAATATAGGAAGAGTTTCATGCATATATTTATGGAAGATATCAATCACATAAATAATTAAGCCAACCTTTATTCCTGTAGTTTCGAAGGAGGAATTTATTATCGATAAATCAGAAGAAGTCAAGGAGAGCCTGCATGATTGAGGCTCGATTTTCAAATTGAAGAAGACAAGATATGTCATCAAAGTTAATAAGGACTCAGTTTCTAGGCGATTCCAAATTAGGGACAAATAAGATTAGTGAATTAAGGATGTTTTAAAATGGAATGGGAATTTTGAGAATTAGGGAATTAAGTTTCAAATAGTTCCAAATTCGGGACAAGTGAGATTTTATATTAGAAATTTTGAATAATTAAGGCTAAATTATTTTAATTAGGATTTATTAAGGTTAAATTAGATTAATTACATTTTAAAAAATTTAAAAGGATAAAGAAAATAACCTAAAATAATTTAAGTACAATATGACATATGGGTCATATTGTACTATATGTGTGGCAGGTGGCGTAATGGGGCCCACATGTCTAATAAAAATAACAAGTTTACAGTGAGGTAGCCTGTAAAAAAGGGGATAAACTAGTTGGCTATTCAAAGACTTTCTTCATGTTTTTGTCCATTCAGGATCTATTTTGCACATTTTACTAATGTTACGGTGTATTTTAAAAGCTCCAAAATGTTATGGTCTAACTTGTATTTTGTTAAAAATGTTAGTGTTAAATTTGCACCTTTAGCCATTAAAAGTTAGTAAACTCAAAGGAAAAATCAAAATATAAGTGTTTTTTGTTTACTAGATGATCAATGCACCAAAACGCTTTGCAGAATAAAAAATGTTTGGCCAATTAAAACTATAATACAATCCATAAAAATGATAAAAATAAAAAATTGATTATAGATAAGAAGGATATTAAAATAATCATGTAAATAGAAATAAATTAAATTTAAATTTCTAGTTAATAGTTAATTATCCTAATTTAATGAAAAAAATCCAATCAAATAGGCTACTTATATTTGTAATAAAGTCACCATCAAAAGACATAAATGATGCATTTGATAAATAACAACTAATAACATATATGATTTAAGGGAAATTTAATTAATTGTCATCAAATTATTGATAAATAATCAATCTTATATAAACAAAATTCTTATTTAAACGGGAGAAATATTTGATTTTTTTAACTTTTAACATCTTAAATAAAAACTTCCAAATAAGAATTAAAGCAAACTTATTTTCTTTAATACTGTCATGGTTGTAATTTTAAAAATGCTTTTATGTTAAATTAAAGGAGGTACCAATCTTATGCTTTGAGAATAACATATTAGACGATTAACAATTTTGAATATATATCTTCTAAACTTAAAAAGTAGGAAGTCAAAGTTTAAAACTAATTTCGAAGCTAAAAATGCAAAGTATGATTGCATAAGAATTAAAAAAATTAAAATGTAAAACCTTAAGCTATATAGGTTAAGATTAAGATGAAAAAATTATTAATCAAGTCATAAAAGAAAATAATTAAACTATTCAATTAAATCCTAAAGTTTAAGATTAAAGGCCTTTAGTGAATTCTTTGTATATTGATGCTTTTTAATATTATATATTAGAAGCTTTATCCCTAATAACACTCAAAAAGGGGAGTGAATTGAGTATTAGTGAATCTAAAACCCTTTTTGCCACTTAAAAATACAATTTGACCAAATTTTAATAATATGATAATATAGAATGACAACATAGTTAAGTTCAATAATACAAACACAAATAATGTAAAGAAAGTAGGGAAAGAGCTTGCAAATTGATATTATAGTAGTTTGACAAGTAAACCTTATTTACTTTTAACCCTCAAGACTCATTTACGATTCCATTAAAATCTTCTTTCAACTAAATGAGAAGGAACCTTTTATAAAATTCTTTGTTTGTCAAGGAAAAAAATTACAATCTTTCTTAACGATAAAGAGTATGACAAATCTTTTTTAATAAATCAAGTACAAAATTAGCCCTCTAAATGAACTTTGCAACTTCAATAAGTATTGGTTGCTCATTTTAATGCTTTAGGACTCACAGTCAATTCATAATTAGATATAGGTACTTAGAATGCTTGAAAAACTCTCTCAAATATGTTCTTGTAACAACTAAATGTCATACAATATCATCAAATGACAAAAAACCTAAGTACTTTTGATCTATAATACTTTAAATAGTTTTAATTATTATTTTTGGGCATGTTTGATTAGCCGAATATCTACTGATCAATTAATCAAACAACTAATCGAATTGAATCCTTACTTTTTGTTACTTCTGTGGACAACCATTGTCTAGTTGATTGGAAGCCTTTAGATATTTAATGCTTCATAAGTTAGCCCACTAGCTAATCGAACTTCTAGTTGGTTGAATTCAAATCATTCTATAATTTTTTCATAGTTTAAAGTAAATATTAGAAAAAACTTTGAAATATCAATCTTCAACACTTCAAGCTAAAAAGATATCAAAACAAAATATTTTGGTTAAAAAATTTTCACTTTACTTACTTTCATAAGTCCTCATTAGAGGAAACATGAAAGATTACATTGATTTTTCAAAATGAAAGGTCTTCAATCTTCCTTTTCGATTTCATAGGTTACTTGATACTTAACTTGGATACGTAGTATGTATTTTAGATCAATTGATTTATATACTTGAGTAATTTGCTTTTAATATCTTTGAATCACCAAAAATAAAATATTAGTAACAAATTTTTATTATCATTAAAACATAACATTGTAACCTCCATTGGTTCAACAATTTCTCCCTTTTCTATAATGAAAAAACATTATATGGCATTGAAAAATAAAATGACTAACATTATCATTTAAGCTTAACTCCTTATATTTCAAAGGAACATAAATTAACTCAACCTTAATCTATGCATAATTGATTTTATCAATTTATCTCTTGTAAAGATTAGAAATTCAATTTATTATTTAAGTATTGAATTTAACCAAGTGACACATAAACATGATCAAGTAAAAAATGAATTACTTAAAGAGGGAATCAAAAGTTAAAAATTTGATAACATATAATAATGTCATAAATTTAGTTAGACAATAATACATCCATAAAAACCTAAACAAAGTCATAAAAGGTACTATCCATATAACTCCCTTAAATATATGCATACTCCTACAAAATAAATAAATAGATCTTTCATCAATGTCATATATCTCCCCCTTTTTGGCAACATAAAAGAGGCCAAAATGGAACTACAACTAATATAAACTATGAAGGAGGGGAAGGAGGAGGAGGTCATACTCAATTGTGGTGAGAATCTTATCAAGGCACCTTTTTAATGGTTCAAGCACTTTAAGAACAATTCTAAATCACCATATAAGTCTCAATGAGCTATGTTAATTGAGAAGTAAGCTAAAAAGTAAAATTTGATTAAACTTATACGTAATTGGAAAATTAAGTGAACTTAATTATGAAAATATTAATTGAAACTTTAGTATCACAAAATAGTAGCTAATAGATTCATTTGACTTAAAAATTAATGAATTAAAAACCTCTTAATGTGAGCACGACTAGCCATCCTTCTATGTAGACTCTTGGGTCAATTATAAGACTTATAGCTAAAGAAAATTTTGAGGCAAAAAATCATATTTGGCTACACTTGACCTCAAAAACAAGCATGTCGTAACCCGTCTCCCTTCTTAGATATAAGAGTTAAATTTCTATTGAAGAACATGACCTAACACACTATCATATATGAATATATGCAACTTTCTAGAAAAACAAGTTAATAAGGATATGGCCTCTAACAAGGTTGTGTTCTAGAATATCTCTATTAGCGCTAAATCTTTTTATGATAAACATGACCTATAAGACGAATGTGAAACACTTTTTTTTTGTATGGAGTGTTTCAATCCAATTTGAATAAGTTTTTGAAATTTTATTTACTGATAGCCAATAATGTCCCTTTACTTTGTTCTTTATTGAACTTCAAAATTATCAAGTAATTCTTTTTTTATTGCATTCAATTGGTTAATAAATTTGGTTCTTGATTCTTTACAATAAATGAGCCAATTTTTCTTTATATATCTTATTTAAGTTTTTAAGATTTAATTCAAACTTGTTTGTAGGTTCTTTAGAATTTTTGTTCCTAGGTGGCTTTATATCACCTATAAAATTTGAAATTATAACTAAACCAAACATTTTCGATTTTAATATAAATTTCAAACTTTAACAAAATTGATTATTTGAAATTGTCAAATATTCTTCTAATTAAATTAATTGACCATCAATTTAACAAAAATATGGATAATTTTCTTAATATAAAAAACCCAAAATTTAGCATTTCAAAGAGTCCAAAATCCAAATTCAAGAAAAATTAAACAATAAAAGATGTTTAGAGTTTATAAACCTTAAAACGACTTCCAATTTCACTAAGTGCTCAATTTTATGAAAATCCTAATTTTTTTAAAAAATCACAAAATTCTCAATTCTAAAATCTTAAAACATTGGAAATTCAAAATGATGCTACCCAAATCAATTTTCATGAAATTAAAAGCACAAAAAATTACAGTTCATTTTATTAAGTCCAATTAACAAAAAATTCATACATTTTCAAAAATCCATAATTTAAAGATGGTTAGGGTTTACCTAAAATTAAATTGGTGAAGTATAATTAGATGTCGGTGGAAATCAATTCTAGAAGCTTAATTATAGGAATCTTCAAGAGCCTTTAGGGTCACTTAAAACCCTTTAGAGACCAAAGGAACTGTTGAAGAAAGGCGATGTTGTAACTCAGTAAGCTTAAAAATATAATAAAAACAACATAAGAGATTTTTTTATCAAGAGAACCAAATGAAAACTGATAAGCTACTTCTAGAAACTCACAACTTGCTAGAGGACATAATGGATTTTAAAGGAAATTTAAGAAAAGAGATGGTTAACTTTGAAAGGATAAAAGAAGGAATGCCAAAGTATAAAACTTCAAACAATTAGCTAGCAAAACGTATGTTTCTGATTAGCTAATGATTGGGTATTGTCTAGACAGTTGCCAATAAATTAGCTCGTAAAAGGTTTACAATGAATTATATAACTTTTAACTTCAACCTTTATTTAGTTGATGCTAACCAATAGGTTAGCCGAAGGTGCATAAGTAAAAAATAAAATCATAAATAAGAACACTCCAAATTGAATTTAAATAACACTAAATTGAAATAATTTTTTAAAAAATGATTAAATATGTATAGGAGCATATGAAAAAATTAATTAATCACAAAGAACATGCATCATATTGAATTCCCTTCTAATTTTTCAAAACCTATCCTCACTTAATGGTTTATTGAAACTATCAACCAATTAGTGCAATGTTCCAATAAATTTTAGTTCAATGTTTACACATTATCTCTATTAAAAATATGCTTAATTTCTACGTGCATAGTTCTAGATTATTGAAGTGTTCTTCGTAAGATAAATGGCACCAGTATTATGATAATTAATAGGTATCTTTATAAGTTATATATTATAATCTCTAAGTTATTGCTCGAGTCAAACAACTAACATATATTTAATTTTTACAGTTAATAAGGTAATCGAACTTTATTTCTTACTAAAGCATGAAACTAGTGTATCATCTAGGAATTGAAAAGTTATATGTGCCCTTTATATTGCAAAGACTACGAACATAATCCATATTGAAATACCTAAAAGTATACTTTTAAGTTCAAAATCCTAACTAGATAATACCACATATATCAGTGTTTGCACTTAACGACTAAAAGATGGACTCTATAAGACTTGATTGAAATATAGAACACAAGCAAACACTAAACAAAATATTAGGCTTACTTATAAAGTAAAGTAAGCTAAAAAGCATACCTCAATTGAGATTTACATCAATCGACTTACTTTCTTCATCTTTTTCAACTTAGTTATGACATTTCTAAGTGTTACTAATGACTTAGTTTTATTTATCATAAAGTTTTTATGGAATTCTTTGTTGTACATGGCTTGATTGATAAGATGTCCTCCTTCTTTTGCATTATCTAAATTCTAAGAAAGAAATTGAGCTCACCCATCATACTCTTGTTTACTCACTTGATTTTTTTCTATGTGAATCATTTTGAGAAAATTTATACTAGTTAAGTATAATTTCACGAAATTTTTCTTGACATTTTGCTAATCTCACAATTTCTACTTATACATTTGGAAAATTCCTTACATAAGATTTTATTAGTTGCTCCAAAAATAATGTCATCAATATAAACTTCAACAATTATAATGTTATGAATATGATTTTAAATGACAAGTATTTTATCAATCTTACATTTAGTAAATCCATTTTCTAAAGAAATGCACTAAACCTATCATATCAAGATCTAAAATTTTAAATTATATAATGCTTTTAAAAGTTTATAAACATAGTTAGGTGAATTATGAATTTCAAAACTTAAAGGTTGATAATCACTTCTTCTTGTACAACATTTAAAAATTTACTTTTAAATACCATTCAAAATAATTTACAATCCATACACAATGAAAGTAATAACTTAATACCTCCATTGGGACTAAACTATGGTTGCTGTTAATGTTTTGATGATAACAAAACTTAAGTACTATTAATGAGTTTTATTTTTTATGAAAGTAATAAGAGAACAAATTGTAGTCGTGCACAAATCAAGATACATTTTTACAAAATTGCTAAGGAAAAATTGAAGTTTACATCATAATAAATGGAGATCAGACTGAAGGAAAAAGAAGATTAAGGCATATCAAGGTTATAAATAATTTGTAATATTTATTAAACTTTCACTTAGTTAGCTTGATAATATTAAAGGCTCAGTTTGTATAAACATATCATCATTTTAACTTATTGTATTAGTATTTTCATTCTGAAGAGGGATTAAAATTTTTATTTCAAAAAAAACCCTCAGGTAATATATGTTTGAAAGCTTAACTGTATCCACGATGCGTTATGACATTTGTGGTAGCGGCCATCCTAATCGTAAATGTTAAGCATTGGACTACATGTGGGAGAATCCAATTTTCTTAAAAACAAATTGCCTCAAAATAACCCATATAAGAATATTTGTGGTCTAAGGTAGAGCAACTATCACAACTTTACATGGAATGATCAAGTTCCACCTAGATTTCTATAGAAATAGTAGCAAGAGGAGGATTGACATCTTGAGGAGCTCCTAGTGAAAGCCATTGCTATAGTTGAGGCTATCATCTATTAAAAAAGAAAGTATTTTCCTTTTTCTACAATATGGGACTTATGACTAGAAATTTCATTGATCTTGTTTTCAAAACAACAACATACGAAAACTTTGATGAGTCAAGTGGATCAAGAAATTAAAGTAAATAAGGAAGTTGTTGTTTAATAAGAGAAGAAAGAAGAGAAGGAAGAGGAAAAACAAGAAAAGGAAGAGGAAGAGGGGGATCCAAATAAGGAGATTATCGAGGAATTATCTTTAGTCGTTCTAACACTATCTAAAGGGTTTTGTTATTCCTTTTTATATTTAAAGTTTGTTACTTAAAAGGGCATTAGCAAATGTACTTGGTTTTATTAATTTAATGCTTATTATATTGTCGAATGTGACTTATTTACAGGCTAATAAACACCTAATCAGGAAGACAATTAGAAGCAAGCAGTTGATTATAGATTCAAGTTGAAGGACTTATGCAGAAATCTAATAAAAAGGCTCATAAAGAAGCATTGGTTAGGAGGAACCTCAATAATTAGGTGTTTTTTATTTTGATTGCTTAGTTTATAGGATTTTCATTAGAAGTTTAGTTTGTTTTCATCGTTTTAGTCTTTTTGTTCTAGCTTTGTTACTTGAGATTTGTCGGACTTCCACAGGATACGAAGGCAACATCATTTGTATGCTATTGAGTAGAGAAGATTTCATTGGCATTAGATGGATGTTAATGACATTAGACAACACTGGAAATCTTTTTCCTCTCTGGGGACTACTAGTTATCTTCACCTTCTCCATTATTTTTCATCATTCTTGCATATGTTGTATATTAAGAATAGGGTACAACCTAAGTGTGGGGAAGAGATTACCATTTAAGCTTGTCAATTTTTTTATAATTAGCTTAATAATGAATAATTTGATAATTTTTTAAGGATCTTAATCAAGATGATTCATTATGCATTTTATTGTGATTGTGATTTAATTTTTTATGCAAATAGTTATGAGTTTTGATGATTAAGTTGTTTTCAAATTATTTTATTAATTTTAAGAATGGATACTTGATTTGCATTATGATACTTTTGTATAATTTATACATAAATCAAGTAGAATTTGAGTTCTTTTTTAGCATTTTAATTATCCTACTCAAAAAGAAAAATCAAAAGAAAGAAAATGATAACTGTTAAATAAATGAGTATAAATAATTTTACTCTGTTGGTTTTGCACTAATAAAAAGGTTGAAGTTAAAGAATGGTGTTAGTAGCCATTTAAGATAGTGATCTAGTTGAGTAATCAATGATAAGGTGTTTACTCTCGCATCAAAAGTTAGGTGACACTACAAGAAAACAGTATAATTTGCGATGTTTAAAAAACGTCACAAAATCTCAAAAAACGTCGCAGATTACAATATGCGACGTTTAAAAAAACGTCACAAAAAATTTCGCAGAATGTGGTGTAGGTAAAGGGTTTTTGCAACGTTTTTCATAAAATGTCACGGAAAACATTGACATTCCACGATGTTTTTAAAAGCATCACTGAAAGATTAGTCTTTCTGTGATGTTTTCTTGAAATGTCGCAGAATGTATCTTTCCGCGACGTTTTTAAAAACGTTGGGGATTACGTTCAGCGATGTTTATAGGAAACGTCGCAGAAGGTCTCTTCGACTTTCTATGACATTTTTCCTAAAACATCGCAGATAGTATTATTTTTTACATTTTTTGAAAATCATTTTAATTTAATAATTTTTAAATTGACTAATTTTTTAAAATACAAAATTTTAAATCTTATTTGTTTACTAACTATTCAATATTATTTATGAATTTCATTTATTTAATAATTCTTCAATTTTAAACTTTTTTAATTATTATTTTTTCATTTTTTGAAAATCATTTTAATTTAATAATTTTTAATTTAATAATTATTTTTTAAAATTCAAATTTTTTATATTTTTCTTTGAATAGAAAAAAGGAAAAGGGAAAAAATAAATTAATAAATTTAAAAAACAAGAAGTAGAATATTTACGTTTTTTTTGGAAAAATAGGAGAATATTTACTTAAAAGACCTGATGGCATACAAATCCAATTTTGTTTAAATTTTTAAATAAACTACAAACTTCAACATCGAGCTAATAGAAAGTTTGCTCTGAATTACTTCCTCATCTCACTTCAAGTTCCAGTGTTCCTTCTACTCACAACGTTCCTTGAGTGTTTTACTGCAGCCTGCTGCTTGTTCCCTTTGTGTTTTGTCATTTTTCTCTTCTTTGGATCCTTTGCTTTTGCTCCCAGTTGCACCTGCGCTATTCAACGGGGAGATCTCTATCTTCGATCTCTTACCTATCGCCTTATTAAAGGAGAGGAAATCACAGATCAGCAATATCAGAAATCATAAAGTGAATGATAATAAGTTCAATATCATAAATCAAAACCTACAACTAGATTGATGAAGTGAATGAGATTACTCACAGTTTTAAGATTGGGATCAAGTATCTTATCTATCAATGCCTTTCCCCAGGGGAAAACCAAAATGGACAAGTATACTCTGCACAGTTTATCTAGAATCCATCAAAGAGAAACATTAGAAATTCCA
>JAOQMS010008938.1:0-16823 GCA_027563885.1 Erythroxylum longipes
ATTATTTTCATGTGTGCAAAGACTCAAATTCACATGCATGTATGTTGACATTCCGCTGAGCATGAAATGCAAATTTTTCTCTAACTCTCTCATTGCCATTCTCCCTATTATTGAAATCGAGGTTATAACCCTTAGTATGGGGACAGGATGCTACAACAAAAGTATTAAATGAAAGAGGAAAATATTTATACTATCTAGCTAAGTCATCCAAAAATCCCAACTGACCGACCTTTGAGCCATGACTTTTGTTGCCAAATCACAATCCACACGGCTGGTAGAGCCTCTCAGTAGCTAGAGTTGTCTCTCTCTCGGCCCTGAAAAGACAACGTTGCAATTTTGGTGAGTTTTGTGAACTCAATGAGGTAACCATCATCGATGATGGTTAACTCAATTCATGCAACACATCATTTCACATAACAAATATTTCATAGAATTGCACTTTACATTAGCATCACATTTTCATTTAAGCATAGGCAAATTTTTGCATTTTAATCATCCAAACATACTTATCAAAATGCATGTGGAATGCTTATGAGACACTTTTCCAATTGTTACGTTGTTATGACCGAGTGCTTAAACGGTCCCATATCCATTTTAGATACTGGGCTCATTACTAACTGTCCCTTACCCGATGAGGATATAGGGCTCATTTTATATAGTGAGCCTTAGGCTCTTAATCACTGTCTGAGCTTGAGGCTCTTTTCACACTTTGAGCTTTAAGTTCTAATCGGTGGCTACTCTGGTCACAACTGCCATTATCTGATTGTGCACTCATGTATAGAATGCATCTATCATAATCAATCAATCAATTCAAGAAACAATTAGTTATTCCCATTCACATATAAGTAGCACTTTCAATACAGTCCCGAATGTAGAACTCCTCGGACAGTCAATTGTCCAGAATCAAAACAATCAATTTCACATTCATTCAATCATTTCAAAACAGAAATTAAGCAAACAAGTAATTAAGTGAGACCGTCTAGTTTACTCACAAGTTGCTCCCGAAGCTAATGCCTAGAAGTTACGGCAACGTCTGGAGGTTGACGATCCAGTTGCTCCTCTATATCAAACAACATACACATATATCACATTTTGCAAAATTATGAGTGTTTAATAATGCACATGTATGAAATGAAATATGTACAATGCATGTTCATGATAATCTTGAGTATCTTCCCATCAATTTCATCACAAAATCATTCTCATATCAAAACTCATCTAAGTATAATTTCTACTTATGTTTATACCTCATTAACAACGTAAAATTCACAATTCATTTCTCACTGAATCACTTCAGTTTTTTTTCCAAAACACACTTTTGGGTATACTGTTCATGTTCAATCATAAGGTGTAAATGATATAATTTGGTCATACTCTCTTCTAGAAAAGTGTTTCTCTATGTCTTATGTTTCTACGGACACCAAAATCACTCAATTTGGTTTACTAATTTGGAAGATATGCCTCAAACATTTTTAGGTTGTTCATATTCAAAAACAGTGTACTATGTATAACTTCCATCCAACAATTAACCATCTTAGAGACTGAATCACAATTATACTTCTCATATGATTTGTAGCCCTATGTCTCTAGTTTATTACAATTAAAAAATAATCTCATTTGGACATCTATAAAAGAAGTTATGATCAAAAGAAACAGGACTGTCCAGTTAGCAAATTTCTCTCTGGTGTTTAGATCAATTGCAAGTCATGGCTACTATTGAGGAGAACAGTAACTTGATGGAACAATTAAACATGAGTCTTGCAATTAACTCATGGGCATGAGAGACGAAAGTCATGGGGGTGCAGGAGTCACAGGCGTGAGAGGAACATGAGTGTGCAAGAGTCATGGGTGTGACAGATAAGGACAAAATTTGGGTGAGAGCACAAGTCAGACCCGTCCCACGTTTATCACTCAATCTCACTCAATTAATTTCAGATGGCTATGATTTTTTTCAGAAAGGTAGAGCAATATCTTAAGAGTCTAATGGTTTAAGTCTCATCTCATTTGGAGGTTTGACGAAAAAGATATTGCCAAAAGACCATCGGATGTTCATCACCCCTGAAAACTTCAAAGTAGTTATCATGCAAATTCTTCTTCTTCTTTACCAACATCTCTACTTCAAACCTCCATAAATTTTGATCCAGAAGTCCAAAAATTCCAAATTTTATATCAATGGAAATTTAAAAGAAGGATATACAATTTTTATGAAGACCATTTTGTCAAAATCTATCTAGATTAGTACAGTAAATTCATGGAAATTTAGATCGAAAATTTAACTCTCTACTCTTCATTTTCAGCAACTTCCCAGATGACTTTCATTACAAAAATCCAACACTTCAATTATTATTTCTAGTCTCTTTTACTCCATTTCATTCAACTCATTCATTTCATCTTAACTCATCTCTATATAACTAACTCACCTTAACTCTACATTTATTTTCGGTTCATCATTCAAGACACCAAAATATTCACGTATGTATACATATAAACACAGTGAAAAGGAAAACAGAACATATATGTATCTATCAAGTTTCACAAATTTTCTGCACTCTTATCATGCACATTTCCATTGATCTTTCAACTCCAAAAATCATTTTAACATTACCTTATAACATAATGATCATCAAGTATGTAACAACAATATATCCAGATCTTCATCTTACTTGTACAATGTTCACGAAAATGGCCACTATTTCCATGATTATGAAATATCAAATAGATCTCTAAATTTATATCATATTCATACTTCTCATAAGGATTAACACAGTACTTGTTAAAACTTCACAATCTTCAAAATCTCCAAAAACCCTAATCCTCATGCATCCACGTACATCATCTTACAGATGGCTTGGTTTAGGTTTTCTTGAGGCAAAGGTAAGAAAATAGTAAAGTGGGAGTGGTAACAAATAAAGGAAAGCAAGGTTAAATCTTGGTGAAGGTTCGGTGAATGAAGGAGAAGCTCAAAGAAGAAAGCACGAAGATGGCTAGTCAAGAACAACAGTAACTTAGTCTTTCCAGTTAAAAAGAAACGTGGGTTTAGTATTTCTAACATAACCATATAGTTAAGTGACACTTGTCACTCATTTAACTTCTAAGGCATTCAACTAGTTTCTCAATTAACTAGTTCAATCTTCTCCCAATTTTTCTCTAATTTGCCTCTAAATTTCAATATCGTTGTCTTAGAAAAAAAAAGTCAAAAGTCAGCTCTAAAAAATTCTTCAATATCATTTATGCTAATTTCTATTTTCATTCCTCTATTTACTTGCCAATTGACATTTTTCCTAGTCCAGTAATATTCAACAATTTCGACAATTCTCCTAAAATTCATCAAGAATTCTAATTTAACAAATACCCTCTCTAAATTAGCTTCCAATACAAGAAACCACAATTCTCTATAAAACCATATATCAAAAATCATGTTCATGTTCAAACAATCAATTATACCCGAAATGTCAATGAATGCAAGTTCAGTCATTTTAAATGTGCAACATTTCACTATTCACTTATATGCGTATGTCATATCATGCATGAGCCTGAAAAATGTATTTCTAAGCTCTTATTAATCACTCATTTTTACTATTCTAACCTCCCAAAGGTAATGGGATGTTACACTTGATCCTAGGAAACAATGAGATAAGAAGGGTAGAGATTTATTTGTTATTTTTATTTAACAATATAAATTATTTTATTTTTCTTGAACTTCATATAGTAAATGTTATTTCATATATCAAATAGTTTTAGATACATTAAGGAGGCTATGAAATGAATGGCTAAAGGTTTTGCAAGCCATTTTTGAAGCTTTATTAAAAGCAATTGTACGATGATGGACTATTCAAGTTTATGAGATTGGTGGGTATAGGAGAACAAATGGTTCACTATAAGAAAAATTGGTTTTCGCAATGGAAAGTGATGATGAAAAATAAAGTTTTTCTGTCTACAAACCAATTTAGCGATGAAAATTACCAACGAAAAGAGTTGTCAGAGAAGCAGCCATAGGTAAAATGTAGCAAAGGATATTCCGAAACCATCGTTAAATTTTTTATGGAACATTTCAAATCTTTCACAAAACTCAAAGATAGAATTTTGGAATTCCATCACTAAAGTTGGTGACGGACTACTATAATTTCATCGATAAGTTTAGTGAAGGATAAAGTTTTGCAAATCTGTTGGAATAATTAGCAACTGAAAGTTGTTTGTTCGTTAGTAAATTACAGAAAGAACATCTTATTCTGTTGGTAAATTTAGCTACTAAAATTACCAACAGAAATGGTCATTCCATCGGTAAATGTACTTATGATGCTTTTTCATTTCCTTCCCAAGTTTTCTGTTAATAATCTTTTGATTTTTTTATTTAATATCTCTAAATAGTAAGTTGATTGATAATATAAAATAAAAATTATCCTCATTGATAATAAAAAATTATTATCTACAACAATAAGTATCTTGAAAATAACTGTAAATTAAGAATTCATACAAAATGACTTGAGAGTAGTAAAACATCTTCATTCACTTATCCATTTAGGCTATGCAGTTGGTGAAGGTGGATGCTCTAACTGTTGCAATGAGATGTTGCCCCTCCCCTTCAAGTCATCCACCTCATTACGAAATTAGGCTATGCAGTCCTTTAGGCTCTTTACTGTGCTCTCAAGCTGAATGACTCTCTAATCATTGGATGCGAACCACCTATTAGATGTAGTTGTACTGGTTGTAGAGGATTACGAATAGTATGTATTTGCAAATGAACCTAAGCCGAAGATCCTTCCACGACAGTCCCTACTACCCACTACATCAAGATATGTATAACTCTCATTAGTAGTTTTAGAGTGCTGAGACTGTCATTGAATGCTTTCTTGTATTTGGTCCTATCATTATAATTGTTTATGTTAATGAATGATAATTTTTAAGAATTAATATTAAAGTATAAATTTTACATACATTAAGTTCTCTATATCGGGTGTTGACGAAGGTCACACTATCATGTTTCTTAGTGTGGGTGTGTAAAAAATGCTGACATATTATATGCTTCCTGCCTGTAGACTTTTCCTGCATCAGAATAAAGTATTATAAGTGAACTATAATTTACAAAAATTTCAGTAGAGTTTCCTCTATTTTTATAATATTTTCCACCTGTTAAACAAAAAAAATTACTTAACAACATAGCCATTAATGGTACCAGACATTTATAGCATTATCATTCTCGATAATGCACATATATTTTCATTCTAAATTTCATATATTAAATTAAATTGAAATCAAATTTCATACAGCAAAGTAAAAAAATCAGAATATAAGTGTAAAGTTTAAATACTTACAAGTTTCTCTGTATGCTCTTAGTGGGTTATAAATCCTCTAGTGTGTACAGGTAGACTCTCTCCTACCTGTCCTCCACCTTTGTTTGCATAATTGTGCTCTGAAATGGACATTGCCTGGGTGATGTATAATACTGCTGCTAATGACTCCATATTTCTTTAGATATATAAGGAAGTCATACACCATTCTTGCATATCAAACTAAGAAAGTCTCTATAATGTGTATGAGCTCGCCTCTCCCATACTTTATAAATTACAGCATCAAAGTTTGGATCCCAAAAAAATTCTTCCTGAAAAAAATACTATAAGTACTTATAAACTACAATATTTATCTAATTAATGTATAAAATTAGATAAAATAAAATATAAAAGAATATATTTTTTGTGCCTCAAACATTTTCGTATGAAATATCCAATACATAGTTTATTTAACAACAATACATTAAGCTATGCTATTTTTCAAGTTGAGAAGAGATTAAACATACATAATATGAAGCACATCTAAAGGAAAATAAAAACTTTGACAGCTTGGATGAAATCTCTAGTAATGGGCAAAATCAACATATACTTGATCATTCTTCATTTCAATTATTCATTTTATTGCAAATCAATCATTGCATATCAAACATTATGCTCAATTTTAAACCTCAATGAAAGTAATCCAAGTTTTTAGTAAGTTAAGTTTACAAGTTTCATTTTAATAAACTATAATACATATAGAAATGAACATCCACTTGATTATTAAAAGCATAAAACCAACTCACAACATAGGAATAGTAATCCTATTTTGGTTATGTTTAATATAACACTTGTAATCGTGCCTTAAAGAAATAAAGCATCAAACTAATATAATATTCACAAATGAATAATCATGTTTCAAATTTTAGTTTAGTCACGTAATAATTCAGTTTAGTCATCTCTTATTTCATTTTATTTCTTAAGCCTTATAACCTAGCTCTAGATATATCAATTCCATTCCAAATCCTATGGCAGCACTCTTAGCATTTGATCCATTCCAAAGCCCTATATTCATTCTACTTATTTTATTTTATTTATTCTTATTTTTAAGCTATGAAATTCATTCTAAATATTTTATTTTTAAGCCCCAAAATCCACCTTTAAGCATTTCATTTTTATTTCAAGTCCTATGATACAACTTCAAACATTTTCTCCATTTTAGAGCCCTAATATTCATTTTAGGGATTCCATTTCATTTTAGTTTAGTTTTAAGCCCTAAAAACTACCTATAGGCATTTCATTTTTCATTTCAAGTCTTATGGAACTACTCTAAGCATTTTCTTTAGATTCCAATAGCTAATATTCATTCTAGGCATTCCATTTTTATTTTATTTTATTTTTAAGCCCTAAGATGTAAGTTTGGCATTTTAATTTAATTTTAAGACCTAATATTTGTTATAGGTATTGCATTTTTATTTTCAACCCCTATAATTAATGTACAGTATAAACTAATTCTAAATGTGCAAAACACATGTCAAATTCGTATCTATCCCTACCAATGCCATACCATTAATGATTTTTCTCATTTAATTTCTTTTAGTTCTAAAACTAATCAACTTATACTTAATTTGCCATCATCATTATGACTTTTTTACCTAATATATGTTTTGACCTTTTGTTATTGTTATCAATTAAGATTCGGGAAACCATATACTAGTTTAATTATGTATTTTCAGTAAACTAACAATTTTAAGTGTTACTAAACTGCTTTTTGTTATAAAAGTATAAACATTATATATGAATCCTATCCACACTGTATCTAAATCCATTTAACTTACCATAGTAAAAGAAAACAAATTTATCCCTTTAAGCCTTTCATTGAACATTTTCTAGGCATAACAAATTTATACTTAACTATGAACAAAAATACTAGTACCTACCTTTCTCCACTAACAAGAACATATTCAGATGCACAATGAACCACTATTAGCTGAAATAGATGCATACAACACAAAAGACATCAACCAAAACTAACCTAAACAAAATCTTCCCTAACAATAACAAGCAGAAAAATAAAAAAAACAAATGGAAAGGAGGAATAACTAACCATGATGGACAACTAACCGGAGACAAGGACAACGATGATGGTGTATAACATACATCAAAAGAAGAAAGATTAACAACATTAAATATAACACTAAAATTGTAGTCCTTGGAAGTTATAGTGTTATCATTGATCTTTTTAATGGCTTAAAATAGACCATCCCCACTACTTGCAACTTAGAACACCTCTGTAATAGGAATCATTCCTTCTTTATATAAACCTAAACCTAATTACTAGGTCCAAAGATAACTTGTCTTCCATTTTATTTAACTTTGGCTAACTTGTCTTCCACTTTATTTAACTTTAGTTGTATAATGTTATTTCTTCTTTTTAATATGTTGCTTTACAAATTCATGAAATTATCTTACTATCTCAACATTCTTTACTCTATCTAAACTAGCTATTTCATCAATAGGTACAGGTAATAAATCCAAAGAAATAGTATATGAAAACTATAAATAACTTTGAATGGCGCCTGATCAGTAGATGAATGCAAATTTCTTTCATGTATAAAAAATTGGTATAATGTTGTTAATGTCCTATTTATTAGTAGTAGAAAATATAAATTGCTTTCCTAATTTACCCTATAAAATTTCCAAAAGTAACTAAGGAACTTGGTATCCTAGTTACTCGCTATACTCTTAAGAAACTAATGTAATCATAGTACTTTGCTTAGTCACATCATCTATTTTATCACAAGGAATAAAAGGCTCCATCTTAGAGAACTTATCAATTATCAAAAATATAGAATCCTTACTCTTTTTAGACCTAGGTAAACCTATCATAAAATCAATAGAAGTATAAACCCAAAGTTTGTTAGGTATAGGTAAAAGTGTATACAACCCATGTGTTAGAAACCTAGATTTGGCCTTCCAAGAAGTGATGCACCTACCACACATTTGCTCTACATTATGTCTCATTTTAGGCAAATAAAATTGCTCATTTAACATATCTAAGGTCTTTTTCATAACAGAGTGCCCCATCAAACTCCACTATATGCCTTACATATAAATAATTCCTACATATAACATATAGGCACACGTAATTTATTTTTAAAAAGTAAATAACCATAATCCCAATAAAACATCTTAAAGGCCCCTCTTACATATTCAAGTTTGAATAACCTTACATTTAAAGCCCCTCTTACATATTCCAGTTTGAATAACCTTACATTTAAAGAAGTGAGAAGAACTCACCTTCGAGATAACGCGTCAACCACCAAAATTCTCCTTACCTTATTTATACTTAATGACATATGAGAATGTTTCAATAAATTCCATCCATCTGACATGGTAGTTGTTCAGTTGATGTTATTCTTTGAGGTGTTTAATTGACTTAGGATTGATATGTTTCACAAATTCCATCACTACAATAAAGGATACGTTTAGCTACGTTTTCTTTTGACGTTCGAAAAATTGTCACCAAAAGTTACCATATTGCGACGATTTTACAAATCGTCATTAAAACTAAGCCTTTAGTGACTAAACAGAAAAGCATCACAAAAGGAACAATATTTCGTGATAAATGACAGAAACCGTCACCAAATGGTGAACATTTAATAACGATTACATGAAAATCGTCACAAAAATCATCACTAAATGATCCACAATGGGTGACGATTTTAGATATTCGTCGCTAAATTAACTTATGGTGATGCTTTTCAGAAATTGTCACCATAATTTGTTAAACATTTGGTGACCAATCCAAGAAATCGTCACCAAAGGGTTCACAATTGGTGATGATTATATGAAATCATCAGTAAAAAGACGTTTAGTTTTTTGCTACGTTTTTGACATTGTCACTAAAAGTGACCATTTGGCGACGATATTGTGAAGCATGACCAAAAGATCAAGATTTAGTGACAAATTTTAGGAATCGTTGCCAAATGTTACACATTCATTGACGATTTCTAGAAATTGTCGTTAAATGGTCCACAATCAATGACGATTTTTGGAAATCGTCACCAAAAGGTTTACATTTTCCAAAATTGTTAAACTAACATTTTTATAATCTATCATAGTTAAGATATGTTTTATTGGACATTTGTTTTGAATATTTACAACGTATTGTTGAAAAAGCACACACAATATAATTTTAAGTGTTAAACAGTAGTATTAATTAATCATTAATATTTACTAACATTGCAAAAATTAGTTATAAAAATTTAATTAATTGTATCAATATAATAATATGATAAATGGAGTAGTATGAACTTTGAATTAGAAGTTTAACAATTCATATAGCCATAGAATAGTAACAATAATAGTCCACAATCAATAGTACGCAGCTTGACCCTAACTAGTTGAGAGGATGTTTGACAAATTCTTACAGATAAAACAATAAATCAACTTTACAGTTGAGTACAATTTATTGCATAGATAAATGACAATGATGTAATTATTTATTTGGATTCCAAGTGATATGAGAGTCGGTAAAGGTAAATGAGTCCCCAATGTTTGGATTCCTGAGAAGGGTACTTGTACTTTCGAAGGCACCAATTAAAACAGTAATAGTTCTTCCCTCAGGTGTAGGATTTTTCACACACTCTTACAGCAACTTTTCTACTATAGCTAAACTTGTAGAGGATACAGTGAATGGGTCACTAGATTTAGTATGGAAGACAAGTTCTCCAGATGAACTGCCAGTATGAAACGGTTTACTTAAAACACAATTAGTATAGAACTTAAATATTGTCATATTAGTAAACCGTTAAATGAACCAAAATTGGAGTGACATGCATATGTGAATGGGCATACATGTCATCTTCGAGATTCAAGGAAGCTTAAAACAACATATAGTATATACCATCAAATGTGAATATATATAATAGCTTCTTAAAAAGAAATGAGATGTACATAATAAGGAAAGTAACGTTTTTTGGATGATACTAAACACATTGAAGTAGAAGATCGACCATGGAAGGCAAACGATGATTAGTGTATAAAGTGGAGATTTTTTCTGCATTGTTTATTTTTTCAGTAGGGACAATTTTGCCACATTCCTCCCAATTGAATGAATTAGGGCCATCCGGAATTAGTCACCATGTAGACATTCCTTGATTAATAATGTTAAGAGGTATATTCTGTAAATGTCGATTTAAAATAAAATGATGATATGTTCAACTCCAATTCGATGATAAATGAAAGTAGTCCAGTTGATCTTCAATGTGCCTAATGATATGAAATTTACCCTTACTAAAATTTGAAAAACCTATTGTGCAGTTTGTATCATATGCAAAATTTAGAATTTAAAGTAGAATAGACATGACTATGTTCTTGATGTACAGAAATATAGTATTATCTATATTGAGCTATATTACTATTAATAGAAATGAATAAAAGTAAATTACTCTTAAAGAACTTTCATCAAATAGTTGCAAACCTTTGATGAGGGAAGAGTTAAAGTTCGTTGGGAAGACAAACATAAACAAATAACAAAGATAGACAATAAATCATCTTCAAAACACAACCATAAACACAACTCATACTTCAAATGCATAATTAAGAACTCACAACAAAAACCTAAAGGTATAAGTTAAACTTAGCATAACTTTGTTGATAAAAATAGAACAAATGAATAATATCGACTCAGTTAATAATGGTTCTTCGATGGTAATGACCATAATACAGAACCTAAATAGAAGAGAGGATTTTGGATTGGTGTTGACGGCTTGAACGAGAATAGAGTAGCCTTTTATGTTTTTTTCTTTGAAAACCTAATACAAAACAACGTTGTTTTTCTTGTTTAGGTAAACGATGTCGTTTATTGTATAATATAGTTGTTTAGGTAAACGATGTCGCCAAATATACTAGATCAGAAAAATTAAATAACACTTTTTTCCTTGTATCATGGTCGTACGTCACCTTTTCCAAATGCATTGGCAACAATTATTGAATATGGTAGGTAAATCTTGGGCATTTGATGACGAATCTAAGTTTCTTCGCCAAATGTTGCAATGGTAAAAAATTTTTTAGGTGAGACGACGTTGTTTGTTTAACGACAAACAACTTCGTCCCACCTTCTAAAAAATTAAACTCAAAGCCTAACTTTCTGAAAAATTAAACCCGAAGCCTCTCCCCCCACTCTGCCTCCTACGTTCTTTCTTCCTCCTCTCTCTCGGTGAATTTTTGCCCCTTTCTGCTCTCTTTGTCTGTTGTTTTTACAAATTTCTCTTGTTATCTTAGGTTGTCCTCTATCGTCTCCATATAGTTGTACTCAACCTAGTTAGTAGTTGTTGGATTTGTTCTGGGTTTTTTCTTCTTCTTGTGTTTGATAAATGCTATGTTCATCATCAAACTTAGGATTAGTTGTTGAGTTGTTTACATGGATTGAGATTCTTAATTGTTTAATTTGATATTTGAATGTGTTAATGATGGTGAATAAAGGGAACAGACAAAATGAATGGCTGAAGTTTTGATTGAGTTATGTTATGCTTATAAGGTGTTCGATGAAAGTCCTCTGGTTTTTGAATTATTCTGTTTTGATAGGGAATGAATCACCTATATCACTTTTAAACTCTTTTACTAAATTTGAATTGTTTTGTTATGTTAAAATGACTTTACATTATACGTGAATGTTATCTAAATGTCAATATTTGATTTTGATTTATAACACTGGAAGTTATATACGTTTGTATATAATAACTTAACCAATTGAAAGCATTTTATAACATTTCTATTTAGTTTAAAAGGATTAAATCCCAACAATAAATACACATATAACTTTCCTTGCAAGTCCAAAGTATGTAACATTCTATAATTATAGCTTTGCAAAATATCTACATAATAGGTTATGTAAAAACAAAGAAATCCTTAGAGTTTGGGTTTGAAATACAAAAAGATGAGAGGATTGTAATAGAATGGTGAGAAATCACCACTTTATCTAGCTTATGTACAAGGAGGGATACAAAGAGAAGAAGGCTCTTATATTCAACCATAAACTCAAGTTAAACTTGATATTGAACTTATTAAAAATTCTATTATTACTTGTAAAATTTTAGATTTAGAGAAATAGAAGTTGCTTAGAATTGGGCTTAGCTTTTACTTACAGCTTTGCATTTCCTTGTATCCTTTATTAAAAGCTTTGTTATTACTGCATTTATTTTAGACTTGGTTAAATGGAAGTTACTTGGCATTGGACTTAGTTTACAACTTTATATTTCTTTATATCCTTTCTTATATGATTAAAGACATTACGAAATGCAATTTGAGATGATGATGAGTTCTTTTAGATGAACTACATATTGAGTTAATAAGGAGGAATATTATTTTTGTTTGGTATATGATATTTTTAATTTAGAGGGAAAATTTTATGTTAAAAGCTTTGAGTTCATTATAAGTTGAATATTAGTTAGTATTGTTAATGTTCAGAACTTTTAGTATTGGATATTTATAAAGGATGAGGTTACGCACTAACAACTTAATATAAACATAATTGCAAACAACATCATAAAAGCTAAAAATATAGTTATCTATAGAAATAAAATACCTAACAAATGACTATACTATAATATCAAAGTTGATAAAGTTTATATCCTTCAACTTTTATACAAAATAGATTAAAAAATAGTTATAAATACTATAATACAAAAATAATTACAAAATAGTTATAAATAATAGAATACAAACATAGCTAGAATGCTTGAGGAAAACCTATAATAATTGAACAATGAACATCAATGTCCATTTTTTTTATTGTCACTATTATTAATATGGTAATTATCAATTAACTACCAACTATAAACATCATTTTTAGAGTAAGACCAAAAGTAAATTCTTCTTTCATCCTTTCCTTTAATCTTTGGAGTAGAGTTTCAACAAACGAGGAAGTTTAGGTGTTGTATCCATCTAAAGAGAAACATATTGTTTGTTTCCTATGAACTGAAAGAGAATAAGAAGGTGAAGAATACTTGTTTTTTGAATATTTTTTGGAAGCATTATAGATAGGAAGTCTCATCAACTACAGCTCATCTTGAACCTCAGTTGTGTCCTAAACTTCCTGCAATACCAACATTTTGGATTTAAGAAATATTTTTTGCTAAAAAGTTCGTACATCAAACAGTTCCTTTTCATTTTTTGCCTTACTCCATATTGGCACCGACTAAAATTTGAAGGACCATAAAACTAAAACCATGGTATCACTATGACAAAGCATATATCTTTGGTGTGTGAGAAATCTCTTCACTTTTAAAATACTTGATAATTTTTTATATTTAGTTGGTGATAGTATATAGATTTATTTGCAGATTCTATGTTCCTCTGTTTGATTGGAGCCAAAACTGTGGAATTTGTGTGGCATCTTCAGGTATATTCCCCCTATCCATTACATGTTAGAGAAAAGCAACTGTTGTGAATGCAAATTAGTAGTAACCATTATTGTCCTTGCGAATAAGTAGTAATCATCTTACTAATTAGCTTGTTAATTATTTGTGTTATATATCGGTTGTCGTTTGATTTTGTTGTATATTGTTTACGTAATTGGTGCGTATGAACTGAAACAATGTTGTTAATTACGTAGGTTTTTTTTAACGTAATAGTAAACGGAAAATGCATGTAATAACTCAGTTATCTTCTTTTATTGTATACCTAAATGGATAAGAGTTGAATGTGTCATCGAAAATGGTCAATTGAATATGTAGAAGGAGTTTAGAGTTTCATGTAATTTGTAAAAGATCAAATGGGTGATGAATGTAGTATTCGTTGTCCATGCATCGATAGCTTAAATGTGGACTTCCAAAGTCAAGATGTGGTGTATAATCACTTGCTGATCTGAGGCATAGACAAATTCTATACTCCATGACTTTATCATGGTGAACATAAGGAAGCAAGTTGTAGTAGAAGTGGCGATACATGTTATGATGACAGTTACAATAATGATGTTGATGATTGTGATGTGAAAGATGATGGTGATGATGGGATTGACGAGTTGATAAACAATTGTCGAAATTATATGGAGACTATGAATGAAACAGAAATGCCTAACATAATTGGTAGTATTACAGAAGATAATTTTGGGAAGTTATTGAAAGTTTTTCAAGAACAATTATATTTAGGGTGCTCTAATTTCTCACAACTATCATTTGTTGTGAAGTTGTTGCATTTGAAGGTTTATAATAAATGGAGTAACAAGTCCTTTGACATGTTAATTGACTTATTGAACGATGCATTACCTATTGGACATAAGTTGTTGAAATCTTACTATGATGCGAAGAAATTGTTAAAGGACCTTGGATTGGGATATATTTCAATTCATGCTTATAAGTATGACTGTTTTCTATTTTGGAAGGAAAGTAAAGATCTTCAGGAGTGTCCTATTTGTGGTACATCAAGGTGGCAGGTGGATGATAGGAGAGGGAAAAAGATACCGAATAAAATCCTCCGATACTTTCCTATTAAACCACGATTATAAAGACTTTTTATGTCAACAAAAACAGCCATAGATATGAGGTGGTATAAAGAGAAACGCATTGATGATAACATTATGCGTCATCCAGCAGACTCAATGGCATGGAACGAGCTTGATATAAAGTTTCCATGGTTTAGACAATACTATCGTAATGTTTAACTTTGATTGGCGTTAGATGGATTTAATCGTTTCGGTAATATAAATAATTCATATGGCATATGATTGGTGATTCTAGTCCCAAACAATTTACCTTCATGAAAGTGTGTAGAGGAGCCTTTTATATTGTTGTTTTTGTTTGTTCCAGGATTTACTGCTCCTGGTAAAGACATCGATGTATACATGCAACCATTAATTGATGACTTAAACAATCTACAGGAATTTGGATTAGAAACTTTTGATGTTGTTGACGGCAAAAAATTTATAATGCATGCTATTGTTTAGTGGACTATAAATGATTTCCCAGCTTATGGGAATTTGTCTGGGTGGAGCACTAAATTAAGGGTATATGGCTTGTCCTATATGTAACCATTAAACATATTAAAAAATGATACGAAGTAAAATATGTTATATGGGTTATCGTCGTTATTTGGAACATGGGCATATATGACAAAGAACTAAACAGTTTAATGGCACAGTAGAGTTGGGTGAAGCTCCGATGTAGTTGTTCGGTGACGATATTGTTTACCAGCTGTCACATTTGGATGATGTTACACCTGGCAAACACCCAAGTAATAGAGAGCGTAAGAGAAATGATCTCGAACTGAATTGGACAAAAAAAGCATATTTTTCAACTTACCATATTGGATGGAATTACTATTGAGGCACAATCTTGATGTCATGCATATTGAGAAAAACATTTGTGAGCCCATTTTAGGGATTGTCATGGGAATTGATGGGAAATCCAAAGACACAATTAAGGCTAGGCTAGATTTGGAAGACATGAATATTAGAAAGGATTTGTATTTGAAAAGAAAAAATGACGGCTTATACATTATTCCCCCTACTTATTACAACATGTCAAAAAGTGAGAAAAAATGTTTCTGTTAGTTCCTCCAATCAGTCAAATTTCCTGATGGATATGCATTAAATATAGGCTGTTGTGTGAATGTTAAAGAGGGAAAAGTGTCAGGGTTGAAAAGTCATGATTGTCATGTACTTTTGCAACGACTACTTCCTATTGGAATACGTGGGTGTTTGCCAAAGGATGTCTCCATTACTTTGGGTCAATTGGGAGAGTTTTTTAAGCAATTATATTGCAAGACACTTAAAGTTGAAGAGCTTGATAAAATGGGAAAAGACATAGCATTGATTCTATGTAAGCTTAAGCTATTATTCCCCCCAAGTTTTTTGATGTTATGGTTCATTTGACAAATCACTTACCATATGATGCAAAACTTTGTGGACCGATTCAATTTCAATGGATGTTTCAGATTGAAAGGCAATTCATATTAAATTCAACAAGTTTTTTGTATGTTATTTGTTTGTAACAATTCTTATGTTTATAACTATTTATGTTCAGGTTTTTATGCTCTCTTAAGCATTATGTACCTAATAGAGCTCAACCAGAAGGGTCTATTGTAGAGGCCTATATAGCAAATGAATGCTTGACTTTTTGCTCAATATACTTAACTGATGTGGAGGCAAGATTTAATAGACCAGAATGTAACTTTGATTTTCATGACGATGGTGAGTTGTCTATTTTCTCCCAAAAAGTTAGGCCACTTGGTGTGGGTAAATATATTAGACCCCGATTCCGGAGTCTGACGCCTACTTGCTCTGATACCATAACTGTCAAACCCCGGTTCCGGAGTCTAACTCCTACTTGCTTGCTTACCATATCTGTCGGGCCCCGATATCGGAGTCCGACTCATGACTCTTCATGCATTCTCTGGTACCATAAATTGTCAGACCCCGCTTTTGGAGTCTAACGCTTTCATGCATACTTGCTCTGATACCAACTCTATTATTTTTATGCATGCAGACTATCTTAGTACGTAAGTTATCACCCAATGATAACACCTTGATCACTTTCGGATTATCTTCTCAAA
>JAOQMS010008999.1:0-16815 GCA_027563885.1 Erythroxylum longipes
TGATTGACTAGTGTGGGCACACCACTCTTGTGGGAAGTGGCTAATACGGGTTCATAGAGATAACCCTCAAGGTAATATGCACGCTCACGTTTTGTGATGATTCCAAATGTTAGGCTCCGAAAATGGGGTCCAACAGATGTGGTATCAGAGAACGAGTTAGACTCCGGAAACGGGTTCTAACATAAAATCCAAAAATTTTCTAATTCATGAATTTTAATTTATTTTCAGGCTTGATAATTTAATAAAATAAATCCTAAGAAAAATCTAGACCCAATAAAAATTCTCTCTATAGAAGGTAAAAAAATCAAAATAACAAAAAATTATGGCCTATTTCTATAGTATTTTTATTGTGTTCTATATTCACACTCTTCTATTCATATTTAAGGTTATGGCATATCATAAACATACATTTTTCTATTTGAACTTGTTTATGTTTAAACATAGACTTGTTCTTGTTCTTATATATATGATAGATCATAATGTACAAGCTAGTGGCACAAAGGCTATACAGAATGCTTTCCTTATCCTTAGCTCTAGAAAACATCTATAGCCATATGTGTATGTCTGTAGCATCCATATCCCAATTAACTTTCTATATAACACCATGTAAAACTCTAACTAAAAATGGGAATAAGAAGAATAGATGCTCTAATGCTTCCTCAACCTCATTACACAAACTACAAGTAGATTCTTAAAACAAATCAATTTTCAATAATCTAAATTTAGTATCCAAAAATTTTAAGATAATAAGCCAACATACAAAAAATGTTCTAGGGGCAATGTATTTTTTCCAAATTATATTATATTAGTCCACAATAGGCTGGTCAAGTTTAAATAACTTATGAACATCAAGCAATCTCCAGTTCCTACTGTAAAATTCAATAGAGTATTAATTTGATGAAGCGATTTCCATCCATTCATCTCTAAGCTTTAGTAAATTTTGCCACCAGCCTGAGTATACCAAATGATAAGTGTAATATGTTTTGATACATTTTTAAGTGTGCTTTTGAGTATTTCTTAGATGATTATCATGTATATAGGATTAGAATTATGCTAGTATTAGTGTTTGTTTATATTATAAGTGTTTGCGTGGTTTTAAGCATGATTTGGATCTTAATTTTATGTTTCAAGAAGTGTATGTTGTGTGTTTAAGTGTATGGAAATAGGAAATTGAATAAAATAGAATAATTAGAAGCATGGAAGCAGGTCAGACAACAGTTCCAACGAATTTTAGCTTTTCCAACACTTGACTCTTTTTGTAATTTTAACGCTTTAGGGTTATTTTTAGAACCAAATTAAGTGGTTAAACCCTAGAAAGATCCTTAGAAGCCTCAAGAACTATTTAAGAACATTTAAAAAATAAAAAAAGAGTAGCCTCCATCTTTCTAAATTGAGATTAATTCAAGGAAGATCAAAAGGAGCATCAACTGTCTAACATTTTCTAGATTTGCAAATTCAGCTCCATATCAAGTTTTTCTTTCTTTCCTTTTGTTATTTTCATTAAAATTGATGTGTGAACTAGATTGGAAGATGTTATACACTTTGATGATTTTTTCTTGACTTATTTTGTGACTTGAACACTTTTGATTTCAATACAATGTTTTGGGTGTTGTGATATTTGTATTTGCTTATACTTCGATTAAAAATCGAGAGAGTGAGTCGATAGTAATCTAATGAGGTTGGGTAAAGAGATTTTACAACCTAATAAGTCACATAAATATCAAATTGACAATCATACGAAGAGAGATCTTGTGTGAGAACCTTATTATCTAATAGATTGCTTAAGAACTAGTTGAAAATGTTAGGCTGTTTTTATTAATTAAGAGATTGTAAATTTGTAATTTTGTCATCAATTAGGGATTATTAATTGGAGTTAAATGATAAAGTCTTGAGAGAGAAAATTTAAAACCTTCGACAATCTAGGATCGATACCAAATTGAATAGAAAACGGTCAAAGGAGTACAATAACAATAGAACGAATCCTAGATTTTCATACTTGATCATTTTTGTTTTATTATGGCAGCTTATTTGTTAAGTGGTTAAGTGATCAATTTCGTTTGATTGCTTTAATTTATGATTTTTTTTTTCATTTCAAATCACATTTTAAAACCTTAGACAAAATTAGGTTCATTTAGTTTTAGCCGATTCTTCGTGGGATCGATACCTCAATTACTACAAGTTTATGATCTGTATACTTGTGGATATTGATAATTTTATATTAGGTAAAACTTGTTCAATAAGTTTTTGGCGTCGTTGCCAAGGAATTGTTTTAAGAATTTTTGAATTCTTTCATCTTAAGGAATTATTTCCCTTTCTTGTGATTATGGTACCCAATCATAAGAAATTTAAAAGAGAGAGAGAGAGAGAAGGAAGTTTGAGCACAAAGTAGAAGACACATCAATTTGGACATCACAAGGCAACAATGAAGAATATGAAAAATTAAATGCCAAGAAAAGATAGAAGGAAAAATGATGGAGGAAATACATCATGGTGAGAAAATGACCTTTACGGACTTTATGATGCCAGGGTTTAATACCTATCATTAGGGAATTTCAAGACCATCAATTGAATGGACACATAATTTGTTTGAAGAGATGGCAAACAATAGTTGTCTTTAGACATCAAAACGAAGCAGATTGTAGTCAACATTCCCAAATCCAGAAGGAATGATTGTGGTAGATTCAGTGACAACATTATAGGTTAAAATAGATAACCTTACAAAGGAATTAAACAGCCTGAAAGCCACCTTGTTCTCTCCATTCAACGCAATTTAGCAAGGATGCGAACTATGTGGCCAAGAGGGTGATAGCACAGTTGTTTGCTTCCTATTGGAAAACAACAATGTGGAACAATTGAACTTCAATGAAAAAAATTTGGTGTGGGAAGTAATCATCCTTATTTGAACACGTATAATCCAAGGTGGCAGAAACCACCTAGTTTTCTTTTGGTTTAATAATGTAAAAACTCAAATGGGAAATCAAGACCTACTAGGATTTCAGCAAAATAAGTCTAGTTCATAGGATTCCAAATTGGATAAGATTATAGACATGCTCATGAACATAGAAGAGGGGTAGAAAAGGATGTAAGGGTGATTCGATCAAGTAGTAGAAAATCATGCTTCTTCTAGTCACAACTTAGAGGTTTAATTAGGCCAGCTACCCAATGCATTGCCTACAAGAAGTATAGGGGCCTTGCGAGCAATATGGACGAAAATATAAAACAACAATTTAAGGTTATCACACTTAGGAGTGGAAAAGAGCTAGAAGAACCAGTGGAAAGATAAGATGAAACCCACTTTATAGAAGACCAAGAGAATAAAAAAAGGATGAAAAAAATAAGGACCCTCCCTATAATCCTCCTCTACCTTACTCACCAAAAATACCATTCCCATAATGACTTCAAAATAACGAATTGGATGTACCATTCGCAAAGTTTGTGGAAAAGCTAAAGAAATGGAAATTTTATTTGTCTTTTGTGGAATTGTTGAAATGCAGATCCAAGTACACAAAGTTCCTTAAAGACATATTATATGACAAGCAGACTTAGGAAGTTGACCCAATGGTAGCTATGACAGAAACTTGTAGCTCCTTAATTACCAACCATATTCCCTCAAAGTTGAAAGGTCCAAGGAGCTTTACAATACCCTGAGTAGTTGGTAGAGATTTCAAAATGTTTATACGACTTAAGCATAAGTATAAACTTTATGCCTTTGTCGATTTTTAGGAAATTGGGGCTAAGAGATATGAAGCCAACATATATGAGTATTCATTTGGTGGACCAATCAAAAAAGAAATCATTAGGCTTAGTGGAGGCCTATAAAAGTGGATAAGTTTTTCACTCCTGTGGATTTTATCGTGCTAGACTTTGAAGAGGATTAAAAATGTCCTCTATTTCTTAGTATAACATTTTTGAACAGTAGAAAATCTTTGGTAGATTTCCATAAAAAACAACCTCGTCTTTTGTATTGGAGATGAACAAGTGAAATTCAACTTGAATAAGGTATTAAAGAATCCGAAGGAGGGTAACTCATTCATGAGAATTGATGAAGTCGAATCTTTAAATAAGAGAGAGGAAGAAGAACAAATGAAAGAGGAGATTCAGTTTGAAAAATATAAGGAAGTCTTTGTTCAAGAGGCTAATAAAGAAGAGAATGATGAACAAATGACATGGAGATAGAGGGTGGAAAAGATATAGACGTCTCTATTGACGACGTGAAAGAAGAAAAGGAGACAAAGGTGATTGAGGAAGAAAGAGAACAGTTCATCTTTTTAGAAGTCAAAATGCTTGATTCGATAGAAGATTCAAAGAGTTTTATTATTCCTTATTTTTTGACAATTTATTATCGAAAAAGACATTATTGAATTTACTAGGTTTTCTTAATTTGATTAATTATGTCCTTATTATTATCTTACAGCTTTTAACTTATTTACATGCTATGAAACTAAAATTAGGCAATACGAGTGGATGCAAGCCACTCATAATTAACCAGGTTGAGTATAGAAAGAAGAATATGTCAAGCTAATGATGTTAATTAAGCGTTACTTGATAGGCAATCCAAGAATTAGGACAAGTTTTATTTTTTTTATTTTATTGGTATTTTTTATTTCTATTTAATTTTTTATCTAGTAGGGAGTGAATTGTTGGAATTTCATAACTGGAAGTATCTTCAAGTTCCAGCACCCACACCATCACCAACGAAACATCATAAGTTTTCTTGCTCTAACCTTTTCTTTTTTCTTGTCATTTTTTTATTTTCCTTTATGTGTTGTTTATTTTTCTAACTTTGAAGACAATGTGATGTCTAAATATGGGGAGAATTTTGCATTGAAATGTCATTTGTATCAAGTTTACATATCATATTGTCTTAGTTTTTAATTAGGTTGACATGGTGTGAGCATATATGTGAATTGTGTGAATTTGTCAATAGAAATAACTTGATGGAAGTAGCTTAGCTTTGAATATAGTCATTGAATTTGTAAAGGCATATTGGCTTGTGCATTTTATGTTTTAAGTATCTTTGGTTAAACATGCATGTTAATTAGGATATGATATTCGTTTGTTCATCTTAGGAAACTTGTTACATATATTTATAATTATAAGTCAATTGAATATGTTAGTATCATTAGTAGTCATTCATTAGGATGATTGACTAAAAGCACTGAGGTAGGCTATGTGAAATGAAAAAAAAATTATGTATGTCTATTAAATAAATAACTATTCCACTGGCCTTTTTGAAACAAATATTGGGTTATGAATAAAGATAATAACCAGTTGAGAATGTGATATAGTTGACTAACCAGGGACATTCACGACAAA
This sequence comes from Erythroxylum longipes, assembly GCA_027563885.1. Taxonomy (NCBI): domain Eukaryota; kingdom Viridiplantae; phylum Streptophyta; class Magnoliopsida; order Malpighiales; family Erythroxylaceae; genus Erythroxylum; species Erythroxylum longipes. The sequence goes on from JAOQMS010008999.1 coordinate 5,317, forward strand.
ATATTTGTCTTTGCGTCAAAAGGTTAGAATGACATTCTAACTAAGCTAATTAATAAAATGTGGCCTAGTTGAGTAGCCGAGGGACATTCATGACAAGGTGTTTGCCTTCACATCAAAAGACTAGGTTAACATTAAAGAAAATTTTAAAAAGTGGTGTTTCAATAAATAAATCCTACTGATCTTTGAAACTAGCAAAAATTTCCATGAAGGGATATTTAGTGATAGTTGTAATTTTGGTTTATTACTAATTATCAATGTAAGTATACGAGTGCTTTAGGTGAATGAATATGATGTTAATGTCTTGATTAGTATTTATATTCAATACAAAGTGCATAACCATAAATTGCATAGGTTAATATGTTTGAACAACTTTAATGATGGTTATTTGAAGTTAAATTGGTTTTGTCGAGTTAGATTGCATTTTATTATTAATGCAAGTTGCATGAATTTATATGTTATTGTTTGGTTTGTTTGAGTTTAAGTTTAAGTTTGTGTTTTGTTTTTGTTTTTTATTAAGGACAAGCAAAAGTTTATATGCTGGGATACTAATAAGTGTAAATTATACTATGTTTTGATAGATGTTTAAGTGCGCTTTTGAGTATTTCTAGATGACTCACATGTATATAGGCTTAGAACTACGTTATTATTAGTGATTGTTTATATTCTAAGTGTTTGTGTGGTTTTGATCATGATTTGGATCTTAATTTTATGTTTCAAGAGGTGTGTGATGTGTGTTTGAGTGTATGGAAACAAGAAATTGAAGAAAAGAGGAGAATTGGAAGTATGGAAGCAAGTTATGATCGTGACAGAGAGCACAGACAGAAATTCCAGCGAATTTCAACTTTTCCAGCACATGACTCTTTTTGTAATTTTAATGTTTTGGGGCTATTTTGGAACCAAATTAAGTGGGTAAACCCTATAAAGAACCCTAAAAGCCTGAAGAACTATTTAAGAAAATAAAACACTAGAAAAGAACAGCCTCCACATTACCAAATTGAGATTAATCCAAGGAAGATCAAGAGGAGCATCGACTATCTAACAATTTCCATATCTACATATTCAACTCCAAATCAAGTTTTTCTTTCTTTCCTTTTGTTATTTTCATTAAAATTGATGTGTGAACTGGATTGGAAGATTTTATATATGTTGATGATGTTTTAATTTCATATTAGGATTTGTTCTTGACTTATTTTGTGACTTGAACACTTTTGATTTCAATATAATGTTTTTGGGTGTTATGATATTTATGTTTGCTTATACTTTGACAATAAATCGAGAGAGTGAATTGATAGTAATCTGATTAGGTTGTTGTCTAACAATTTCAAGATCTATAGATTCAGCTCCAAATCAAGTTTTTCTTTCTTTCCTTTTGTTGTTTTCATTAAACTCGATGTGTGAATTAGATTGGAAGATGTTATACATGTTGATGATGTTTTAATTTCATATTGGGATTTGTTCTTGACTTATTTTGTGACTTTAAGACTTTTGATTTCAATACAATGTTTTTGGGTGCTGTGATATTTGTGATTGCTTATACTTTGACAACAAATCGAGAGAGTGAATTGATAGTAATCTGATTAGGTTAGATAATGAGAGTTAGAACCTAATAATTCATGCAAATATCAAATTGATGATCATATGAAGAGAGATCTTGTGTGAAAACTCGATTATCTAATAGATTGCTTAAGAACTAGTTGAAAAGGTTAGGCTTTTTCTGTTAATTGAGAGATTGTAAATATGGAATTTTGTTATCAATTAGGGATTATTAATTGGGTTTAAATGATTAGGTCTTGAGAGAGAATATTCAAGCCCTTCAAAAATCTAGGATCGCTACCAAATTGAATTAAAAATGGTCAAAGTAACAAAATAACGATAAAATGAATCAAAGACTTTCATATTTGATCATTCTTGTTTTATTGTGGTAGCTCATTTGTTAAGTGGTTAAGTGCCTAGTTTTTTTTATTGATTTAATTTCTTATTGTTTCTTTTCATTCAAATCACATTTTAAACCTTAGACAAAGTTAGGTTCATTTATTTTTAGCTAATTCCTTATGAGATCGATACCTTAATTACTACAAGTTTATGATCCATATACTTACGAATATTGAGTGTTTTATATTAGGTAAAACTTGCACAACACTAACTAATATCCTATTTTCAATTTTTAAAAGGTAACAATAAACCCATTTTTTTCCATATTGAACTAGATTCAGCCTTTGTAATTTCAAAAAAAATCATCAAACTCCTCTTATTCTATGCTAGAATTTCTTTGAAACCAAGTCCACCTTGTTCTTTTGGCTAATAGATGTATTTCTTGGAGATAAGGTTCTTTTGGCTATAGCTATCCTTTACAACCCATAAAATAAATATATCCCGAGGCTTATATTTTACTAAGAACATAATAAGGAATTAGAAAAACATTTGCCCAAAAATGTTCTATACTCAACATGACAATAGAAATGAGTTACGTTTATAGCTAAGATTCCTCATTGTCTAGCCCTAGATTCTTCTAGCTATTTAATCTATAAGGGGCCAATATTTAGAAATTCCAAGACTAGAGTAGTTTAGAGGCACTCTTAGGTTTTTAAATAGAAGTATCCCTATGAAAATTCTAACTTGGCTTCTAACATATCAATCTCTCTATCTTACACCCCATCAAAGAACTTCCAACTCTTACTACTTCTTATTTAAAAGGTTGAGGTAGCTAAGAAGGAGTATTAATATGATGCCTTATTCATTGTTTAAGAAATTGGGATTAGGTGAATTAAAGTCTACTAGGATAAGTTTACAATTAGTAGACAAATCTGTAAAGTATCCTAAAGGTATTATTAAGGATATATTTGTTAAGGTTGATAAGTTTATTTTCCCAGTTGGCTTTATAATTCTTGATATAAAAGAGAATATAAAAGTACCTCTAGTTCTAGGCCATCCCTTTTTAGCCATTGTTAGTTCTATTATTGATGTTAGTGAGGGAAAATTAGTGTTTAGGGTTGGACACGATGAGGTCACATTTAAAATATTTAATGTCATGGATCATTCCCTTAAACATATTGATGTTGGTTATTTTAGTGATATATTGACGATTCAGTTTGGACGTTTTGGAGGACTCTTTTTCTAGAGGTTTGCCAAAGTTGTTTCTAGTTCAAGGTAAAAAGAAATAATAGAAACTCCCTACTAGGAAAAGCAGGTAGATTATTGAGAGGTTAAGGAACCCATGGTAAGAAACCAAAAGCTTAATCTTTATAAGTCACCTTAATTATGCATAAATACATCCAGCTAAGGACATTAAACAATAGCTACTTGAAAGGTAACGTAAGAATTAGGATATTTTTGATTATTTTGATTATTTCATTTCATTTTTTCTTTTAATTTTTAGTTTACGGTTTCATTAATTTTTGGGTGTGTTTTATATTAGGTTACTAAGCATCCTTATTTGATTTTGTCTAATTTTGATGCTTTTGGTATGTGTTATTGATTCTCTTAAGTTTAAGTTAAAATTTTTAAATTTTTAAAGGAATTTTAAGGTATACATTGTTAAGTACATACCCGTGTCTATAAAAATCACACTTCTTTATATTTTATACAGTACTAGTGACGGTAACTGGACACGGTCATATACATCCCTTGAATCTTTCAAATTTTACACCATATAGCTCAATTCTCTAGAATGTGTCAAGTTATGTGCTCATGTATAAATTCACATGTTTACAATGACTTAAATGATCAGCTACATGACTATGTAAGTCTACGATCCCTTTTAAACCCTAGTTCTTCTTCTTTTCTCTCATTTTTTTCTCCCTTTTCTACCATTTCTCTATTGTGCCCCCTCCTACAACTTATCCCAACCATTTTAAGTGATTTTGAAATTTCCAAATTGAATTTTCATTCCATTTTACGTAGATTGCACTTAGAATTTTGGATATTTTGCAATTTTAGGGTTTATTCTTCCCCTAAATTGCTAGGTTTTACATTTTCTCCAATCTAAGGTATATTTCTCTAATTTTCTTCTTGTTTTGCAATTATAATTTGAATTTCATTCTTTACCCTATGAATTATTGGATTAATTTGATGAATTGCATTATGGATTGCATGAAATTTGAAAGTGGTAATGTTAATTTTGCTTACTATGTTATGAATTATGATGAGTGTTGTTAGATTAGGAATAAATTGTGTGTTTTTTTTCTAATTAGTAATGTTCTTTAGTTTAATTTTATACCCATTTCATATTGTGAATGATTTAGGGTTTAATTTTATATATAGTTTTGGTTTAATCATTTAATCGTTTAATTTAATTTTAAATTTTACAAATTTCATTTAATAATTACACAATTAGTTTGATTTTTTTGGTTAATTGCATTTTAATTATCTTAGTTTTATCATTATTTTAATTTTCTAATTGTTTTGTTAATTTCATTGTTTTTGTTTAATTTGATTTTTAATTGTGTGCTTGTCCAGAATTGCACAATCTGGCGAATGTATGAATTTACTGTGGGGAAAATTGTAGTTTTCATAGTGATATTCGTTATTTCCTCACATTTTATGTCTTTTTTAGATACAATGATGAGAAGAATGGAAGCAGTGCAACAAAGAAGGGAAAGGCCCTAATAAAAAGATAAAGAGGTAAAGGCTCTTTTAGAGACTCAAGATGACCTCACACACCATTAGTGCGTGAGACTACTACACATCCATGAGCATGACATGAGATGCTACATTTTAATGTCGAGGACTATGAGGGGCAATTTTAGAGGTTTAAGGACAAGAGGTTTGGGATCATTAGATGTATAGACTGGGTGGCATTGGAGCAAATTAGTATAGCCCAGTAGGTTCAGGATCTTATTAGCATTGGAGTGTGATGTCAATTCTTCAAGATTGTAGAGTCCATATATTAGGAACTTACACTCGTGTGCTCCACATTCTTTGTGAAAAAGGGCTGGTATCATTGGGATCGATCAAGCACGATCTGATTTCAAATGCTCAGGGACATGACAAGGATAAGCTATATAGAATTCTCCATGATGATTGGGCTCTACAATCAGGACATTTTGGAGACATAGGAAGTAGATTATAGTGCTCGACACTTCTAATACAACATTAGTGTGGATGTAGATTACGAACCAAGCAATCTAAAGTGTCTACCTTGCTACATCCTGCACTTAGGTACATTCATAGGTAAGTTATACATTCAATGAGCAAGGTGAAGCTTCTGCATAGTCAAAAATTTTAATGTGTTTACTTGTGAAATATGAGCAAGTGAATGCCAATACACCTAGGACATACCTTAGCCTAATATTTCTAATATCAAAGTGAGAAGAATGTAGGGACAATATGTATCAAACCCTATATGGCATGACTAGCGAGGAGGATAGGAGTCTTTAACTAAATATCAGAGGCTACTTAGCAATATAGTCTCCCTCAACCTAGATGTGATAAAGAATATGCATATGATTATGAGGAGTTGAGGACCAATGGGTGACATACAGGCAACCATAAGAGTAGATGGGGATCACCCCAACATACTAGATCAAAAATCGAGAGAAGATTCACCATTATGACAAACAAGAGGAGCAGAGCATCAGGAGGATTATGATTATATTTTGTTTATATTTTATTTTGTCTAAACTTTATTATTGCAATGTTAGTTTACTTTTAATTTTATTGTTTTTTTACTTTCTATTATTCCTTTTATCCCCCTTTTGTTTTCCTTTTGTGAGAATGACTATTCGGAAACAACCTGTCTACTAGTTAAGGGTAAGGTTGCATACTACTGGATCTCTCCAAACTCAAAGTGTCTAACCTTTTAAGATTTTCAATTTAGTGCCAAACATTTCAAAATTTTCAATTTAGTGACTAACCTTTTAAAAATTGTATAAATCAGGTCAAAAAGTTATTTTTGATGATATAGCAGGTCCATTAAATGTCATGTGGATGTTTATCTATTAGTCACATAAGTAAAAACTAATGTTTTGAAAAAAATTGTAAAGGGTTGTTTGTTTCCATTTTTATTTTTGTTTTCAAATTTAGTAAAAAAAAAGTGTTTACTAAAGTTTTTTGTTTTGGTTTCTTCCAGTTTTCAAAATTTATGAAAACCATAAAAAGTATTTTTATTTTTTGATTCTATTTTTTATAATTCGATTTACTATCAACTAAATATATATTATTTAATTATTAAATATACTAATTTTTATAAGAATTATAAATAATTTAATTTAATATTATATTTAACTAACTAAATTTAATTATGAATAATTTAATTTTACTTAATTTGTAATAAAATGAATTTAATTTAATTTAATAATTATGAATAAATACAATTAAATTTAAAATATCTTCAAATTATATAAATTTAAAATAAAATTTGATTTAATAATTAAAATATATTAGAATAAATATTAATTTATAAATAAAATTTTAATTTTATTATTTATTTTAATAAAATAAAATAATTTTTATTAATTTGTTAATAAATATTATATAATAGATTAAAATAAATTTATTTAATTAAAACTAACGTGTCTTTAAGTTATGTAATTATTATCAGTGATAAAAATATAACTACATTAATATTAACAACCAAATAGTTTTTTATTGAAAAGAAAAATAAAATTGAAAACCATAATAGAAAAACAGAAGTGAAAACCCCCTAAGGTTTTAAAAGGTTAATCACTCAATTGAAAATTTTAAAAGTTTGGGACTGAATTGAAAAAAATCTCAAAAGGTTAAGCACTTAAGGAGTTGGTATACCATAAATTAAATTAGTGTGCAAAAGGATGAAAGTTATAACAGACTTGCTCTAATAAGTCACATTGTTTGTAATCATTGAGATAGTTAATTTGAATAAAAAATTGCATATTTTAACACATAAAACGAAATTGTGAGCTTTTGAGCCTAAAAGTAAATATATCATTTTTTAATGCTTTACTATTCTTTGTTTGTGTGTAATCATGCATAATTGAATAATTTTAGAATTTGCATTTATTATTCATATTGAGACCATATTTTTAAACTAGAGGCATTAAATTGATAAAGGCACTTATATATAACCCTTTGTTATAGCCTTTTTTTAATTATTATCAAACCTATTTTATCTTTTAAGAGTAACTATTTTTTAGACTTAGCCTTTTGATTATAGCTACATTGATAGCGTTGATCCTATTTTTCTTAAAAGCTGTTCATTATATTTGAACCCTAAGGAATTTGCATTTACTTGAATGCTTGAAACTTGGGTTATATTAAAAATATTTTAAAAAGTACCATATGCCTATGATTGTTGGTGCATGGTGATTATTAAATTTGTTTCTTCCCAAGTGCTTCATTATTATAATTTTATATTCTCTCCAAAGTTGCTAGAAGAACTTCAAAAGTTGAAAATTATATGTTATAAGCATATTTAAAAAAAGAAAAAAAGGAAAGGAAAGTTATTAAATTTATTGGAGAGTGAGAAGAATTATTTTGTGCCAATTAAATTATTATTTGAAGGACCTATGTTACGAATAACCAACTTTTTTGTAATCTTGTTTATGTGAATGGCTTTCAATATTGTTACCCTTTTAATTATCCCTACCATATCTTATAGCTAAGCATCATTACACACTTGCAAAAAGGCCTTTTGATTTTTGTTTTTAGTTTACTTATTAGTGGTGGAAATGTTCATTACAAGTTTATGGTTATGAATCCTCCTATGTATTGATTTGAGAGTTTGTTATCTTTTCCACCCTGAACATTTTGAGTGTAATGAGTGAATCTTTTATAAGGGTGTGAAATTTTATGCTTTTGATTTCAAAAAGATTATCAATGTAATCGTTATTGATATTGACATATGAAAGTTAGTTCTAGGATACCTTAAGTCTAATTTTATCTTTTTTATTAATATGATAAGATAATTTAGGGTGTGGATGGACAAGTTACAATTCGTAAGGGATGAATATTATTAAGTTTAATGATTTAGATTATGATTTACTAAAGAACATTCAAAGGTAGGTGTGGGGATGTTTGATAAACATTTAATAGACTATGTTTTTACAAATATATTTATTGTGTTTTGCCTAATCAATTATGAGTTGTCATTTTTTTTGGTAATTATTTTGTTTCTAGAGTTTTTTTAGGTATCAATTATCGTTATGGATTAAAAGGAGAAAAATTTGAGAGAAATTGGGATAGAAAATTGAAGAATTGGAGCTCTTTTGGAGATATACACTCATGTGATAAAGGACACAGCCCTGTGACCATGTAAGTCATTATGAACGTGTAAAGCTTCGAAGATGTTGTTTTTCCAGTGTGAAGATACGTGACCATGTAGGTCACATACACAGCCATGTCCTATGCCCATTTAAGCTCCTATGAATGCATAAATCCACAATTTGGAAGTATTTTTAGATACACGATCACGTATACGACTGTATGATTGGCTGACCATGTATATTCCAGAAACCTAATTTTGCACTATAAAAGGAAATTATAAAGGTTAATAAAAAGATAAGACATTAAAGTCAGAGTTAGAGTTAAAATTTAGAGTCTAAGACAATTTTGAAGCAAGGTTGATTTCATCAGGTTGTCAACCGCCACCGCTCCCTCAAACCAAGCCCTAGCTCTTAAATATAGAAAACAAAACAAACATCCAAAGTTCATAAGCATAATTCAAAGTCCTTTTAATTATGCTTATGAACTTTGGATGTTTGTTCTGTTTTCTATATTTAAGAGCTAAGGCTTGGTTTGAGGGAGCGGTGGCGGTTGACAACCTGCTGAAATCAACCTGCTGAAATGATAAGTACTTATTCTTAACAAGTACTCATGTGTTTGGGATTGTTGTTTTGGTAACTGCTGAAAAGAGAAAATACGTGTTTGGCAAGTGTGGTTGCGGTTGCTGAAAAGAGATAAAATGACTAAAAAGTCCATTGATTTAATAAACTATTAATTGTTGTATAAATAATTAAAAAATATATTATTATTCATGTAGATTTAAAATTATAAATAATAAAATATTAAATTAAAATAAGAAATTATAAATAAAATAAATTTAGTAAATAAAATATTTCATAAAAATATATTATTAGTCATATTAATTAAAAGTATAGTGGAAAATAATACTTGCAGTGAAGGTTATTAATGGAAAGTAAAAATTCTACTGCAAAAGCAGTTTCCTACCGTAACTCTCTTTCTGCTAATTGATTTCTATGGTGGCACCACACTTTTCTCTAACCTCTAGTTGTTTACTGCAGATCCAAACATGTGATTGCGTTTGAAAACCGAGGTGAATAAGTACTTATCTCCACCGCACTGCAAATCCAAACGCAGCCTAAGTTTGTTTGGTGCCTAGGTATGATGAACCCTATGTTAAGATAGATATTGTGATATGATCTTTTATTTAATGCAATTTGATTGATTGATTCATTGCAATTCTATTATATGTTATAAGTCTTGAATTAATATGCCCAGGATATTAATTCAATATATTAACTCATATGATTGAGATTAAGAATTCCTTTTATTATGAATAGATTTATAATAATTAGAAGGAGTTGCATGTAAACCTAGAGATAGGTTGACATCAATCCTCTATAATAGGGTTAAACTTAATAGTAAAATTCACGAATCGAGTACTGCAATCTTTGGGGTTTAAACTAGAAAGAGGCATAAGTTAATCAATTAAAGATTAGTTGGCAATAGCCTTGAAAAAGATATTAACATAAGATAAAATTTTTTATGGTCTAATAATCAATAGTTGAATCGTATGATAAAAGGTTAATACTTAAGAAATCATAGGGGATTCATTACATAGGTAATCGGTATTAATTAATTTTAGCATTTTTCTTCCTTCTAATTTATTATTATGTTAAATATAAGTTTTCTTTAGTCTTAATTAAATTATCATCCTGTTTCTCAATTAGATAATAGAAAAGAGGTTATTACTAGTACTTATAGTCCTTGTAGGATTAACACTCAATATTCACTGATACTATTATAATTTATAGAGTAGAGATTTATGATCATATCAAAATGCCTTGACCTTAGTCATAATGCTTTAACATAAAGATAAAATGCCTAAAGTGAAAAATATATAATGAAACGAGGGACAAAAAAGGGTGCCTAAGATTTGGAATTAAAATGAAACGTCAAGAATTAGGTTACAGGGCTTAGAAAGAAATATGAAAAAAATTCATATAGCTAGATCTTAGGACTTGAAATTAAGATGAAATGCTTAGAGGTACAAGAGTTTGAAATTAAGATAAAATGCCTAAAGTTGGGTCTTAGGGCTTAGGATTAAGATGAAATGCATAGAAAAGGTCTTAAAGATTGAAATTAAGAAAGAAAGTTTAGAGCTTAATCTTGGGGTTTAGAATGAAAATGAAATGCTTAAATCTTATGATGTAAAGTTAAGATAAAATGCCTATAAATGGGTCTTATAACTAAAGAGTAAGATGAAATACCCATAATGAATCTTATAACTTCAAATTAAGTTAAAATGTGTAGATATGGGAATTTAGGCTTGGAAAGTAAGATGAAATACCTATAGTAAATCTTAGGACTTAAAATTAAGATAAAATGAAGGACTAAAAGAATTACCTCGAGTTTGTTGGCTTAAGAGGATTTTAGATTCTACTTTATGCTTAGTCTCTCTTCAATTTTATTTTACATTGCCTTTTAATGATTTTTTATTAAGTAAATTTAACTCTTGTATTATGCAATCACTTAAAAATTAAAAAAATAATAAGTAAAAAAGAAAAGCTTACTTTTAGGATTATTTTAGACATGGGCCAATACAGGGCACTTGGGCACCAAGTGTATGACCAATTATTTGAAAAAAAACCTTACTTGATCTAGGCTCTTGAGAATCAAAGATTCAATTGAAGTTTCGATTAATTTTAAAAGATGATCATAAGTAAACTAGTTTACAAGAAAAATATTTAAAAGATAATTACAAACAACATATCAATTCATTTTATGAAAGAGATAAGACAACTAAGGTGACAAACTTAAAACTTTAATCGCCTTAAATTTCTTTTCCCTTTCGATGATGCGCAATTTTGGGTAGCATTTCGTAACACCAACTGGGCTTTTGATGTGCATTTTGGGTTAACGGTCCTTTTTTTCTCAACTGGAAGCTGACATAAGAGTTCTTTCCGATCTTTTTTATTCTCTTATGTTTCATTGGCGTTCTTGGATTGGTTATTTTATCACATTAACAAATACTCCCCCTAGAGAGAAGAAAGGAGGCGTCTTGATAAACGTCTTCCTGTTTTCCTTACAGATCTCTCTTTTTTGTATTACTTTTTGACGTTGTTTGATGTCGGGTTTTATTGTTAGCTTTTCTTTAAAATACAATGAGAGAATGCTTCCAGATCTGGTGTTTGTAGTTGTACTTAGAGGGTATAAAAGGTGATGGTGGCGGCGGTGGTGGTGGTGGAGGAGGAGGTGGTGGGTCCAGAATGGGTGGTGTATCGGGTTCAGGGTATAGGTTTGGAAGCAGCTCCGGCTACGGGTATGGTAGCGGGGTAAAAGGTA
>JAOQMS010009030.1:0-16813 GCA_027563885.1 Erythroxylum longipes
TCCATTTGATTGTGAGTTGAATGAGAAATTGGTTTGTTTTAGGAAATCAAGAAAATCCTACCCAAGAGCAAAGGGAAAGGCCAATTTGAGTTTGGATTTTCAAGAGTTATAAGGTGGGTAATTTATTTATAGTTATTGTGTAATGAGTAAATTGCTTTGTGTGTGTTGTGTGTTAAAATGATTTGCTTTGAAATATTGTGATGTGGAAATTGCATTATGATGTATGACATATGATAAAAATTGAATTTTGAGTATAATTATGCTATGCCTTGGAATTGTATCATGGAATTTTGATTAAATGGAAAGAAGAAAAAGCATGAGAATATGAACTTGTGATTGATTGATTAAGCGTGAGATTTGATTGTGTTTGGGTGAGAGAGGAACCGTTTCATAGTCACGTGCACGTCGACATAAATCCTTCTCCCGACTACCCGCTTATGACACACGAGATCCGAAAAGTGGACTCGTTTCGTTCACGGAGTAAACTTCGGTTTCTCTATTTTGTTCCACGGAACCCTCGAGCCATTTGTTTGTGCATTTGCATTTTGATGTGTTAAGTTTTGATGAAGATGAGTATTATGCCTTGATGTGAAATCACATCCAATATGTTTCATGTGATGATGTGTTGAGTTATGAGTTATGAATGTTGAACTTACATTGTTGGGTCAAGATAATATGAGTATGCTTATATGATTAGATGCATGTATGTTTGACTGTGTGGCTCATCGCCAATGGCTATAAATATATTAGCCACTGAGCTGTGTAGCTCAACCCAATATTTTCCCACTTCTCAGGTGCAGAACAAGACGGTTAGTAAATCCTTGCAAGGCATCGGAAACTCCAAGATAGTTAGAGACTTTTGTACTAAGTTAGTGAATATTTTTGGATAGCTTTATAGGCATATCAAACATGAACATCTCTGGTATTTTGTTTTAAGTTTGTGATGTGTATGATGACATGTAACTAAAGCTTGATTTATTATTTACTTGTTTAGCAATGAGAATGAGGATTTGAGGATTTGCCGTTGTGTATGATGATGGTTATGAAAGGGGATTGAGTATGTGATTGTAAATTGTTGTTTGGTTTAGAATAACTTTTTAGAGATTGGAAGGGTTGTATGGGATTAATTATTTGAAGGGAGATTTAAGAATTTAACAAAAGTACTTAGTAGTTGAATTCATATGAAGTGTATGTGTATTTTTTATGTTGAAATGTTGAGTTAGAGTTACAGGTTAGCAGGTTTCGCCGCGGAAAAGTTAGCTTCGGCCGCGGCGAATTTTTCCCAAAAGGCGTTTTCTTCTCCATCTCGTGACTTCACCGCGGCGAAATTTTCCTGAGAGGTCCTAGAAGATATTTCCTAATTTTGCCGAGGTGAAACATTTATAGTTTGCCGCTGCAAACTTTTCCCGAGAGGTCCTGGGAAATATTTCCTGATTTCGCCGCGGCGAACTTTTCCTGAGAGGTCCTGGGAAATATTTTCTGATTTCGCCATGGCGAAACATTTAGTTTTCCGCAGTGATGTTTCGACCCTTTCGGAGTCTTCACGAAAGTTGTAGATCTAGAATTCCTCTCCAAAACTGTCCTAAGACGACCTTAATCTGATCTCTCTAGTGAAAGTTATGTCAATTGACCCAAGATAGGTACAATATGATTGAGGAGTATTAGATTAAAGAGATTCCTAACTTATTTCTCTATCTCTCCATAAAAATTTTGGTACCCATTGGAGTCAATTCGAAAAATATTGAAGGAGAGAAAGTGGGAAATGACTAAAGGAGCATGAATTGATTGTTTTACTGAACATACTTTAGTATTTTAATCATATCTTGATTGGTAGAGCTCCGAATGAGACGATTATTGTTTCAAAATAAACTAGAGACATGGAGCTACAATTTTTCAGAAGAATTAAATTAGAGATTCCACTGTCGAAACTGGTTTTAGCTAGAGAGATCCCATAGAAATAACCTTACAAGATAATATGTTCACATCTTTTGATATTTCGGATAGTTGGGCTCTGGAAACGGGGTCCAACAAAGCATCCATTTGATTTATTTTACATTAATTTATAGGCACCATACTCTAATGTAACAATTGGTGGTTTTCATTATTGCATTACATTAGTTGATGATTTCACTAGAGTTACTTCGGTGTATCTCATGAGACACAAGCCCGACGTTCAATTCATTCTACCTAGTTTTTACAAAATAATAAAAACTCAATTCAATAGAACCATTAAGCAAATAAGATCAGATAATGAAAAGGAACTTAACATGAAGCTATTATTTACTGAAAAGGAATCGAACATTAGTTATCCTATATTGATACTACTTAATAAAATGTCGTCATTGAAAGAAAACATCAACACTTGCTTAGTGTTTCTAAAGCTCTTATGTTTTAACCCAAACTTTTAAAGAAATTATAGGGAGAAGCCATAATCACATCCTGCTATATAATTAATAGGATAGCCACAAAAATCTTGCAAAATATAACTCCATATGAAAAATTTTAGGAAAACACCTCTCTATACACACATAAAGGTCTTTAGCTAACTCTATTTTGCCTCAAGACTTCACAATCACATATAAAATTTTGAAGTTAAAGCAAGGAAATGTGTTTTTATTGGGTACCTTATTGGCATTAAAGGATACAAAGTCTATGATCTTGATAATCATCAATTCTTTATCTCAAGATATGTTGTTTTTCATTAATATATTTTCTTCCTTTTGATCCAAATCATTAATCCTACATCACACTCAATAATCACTCTCATATCCTTCCTAATACTAATTACTAAGACTTTTCACTTAATACATCACATATACATAGCAGTGATAATAATGAGACTGCAAATGCATCAAGATATGTTTTTGATACCATCACTTCATGCCCTGCATCATCGTCATAAGAAACTTCTTCTTCATCAACTCAATCACCTCATATTCAACCACTCAATCAAGTGGAATAATCTCATATCGAAAAGAGACATAAGGATAAAGTGAGTTATATAAAAAAATAAAACTCATAACCAATAGCCTTAAGATTTTTTGTTGAGATATGATGTCCTAGTTGTATATAGGCTCATTTGGATCTGGTCCAATTTCTCTCCAAGCCTCCTCAAAACCTTTCAGTAGTATTAGAATCAAATTTTAATTCTATAATTTGATTAAATTCGATTGATAGTTATTGATTTGACAAATATTAATTAATTAATGAATTTGTCGAATACAAATTAAGATTTTTCCTTGGTTAACTATGCAAATCCTCATATGTTTTATTCTTGATTATGAAAATTCAAACATACGCATGCCTTGTATTTTTCTAGAAATTGGATAGAATAATTAGGATTATTTTCTTGTTTATTGAAATTTGAAAATCAATCTACCTTGTACGCATTCTAGATTTTATATGTTTTTCTGGGTTTCACATGATTGTCTGAATAAGTTGATGGATTAGGTTAAGAAGCCTCATTTCATCACCTCACGAAGATGATTCTTCCACCAGTGACAAAGATAGTTGCTAATAGTGACTGGCAAGGGCAAAAAATCTACCCAAGTTAAAACAACTTACTTGTCGTAAGCAATGGAGACAGTGGCTATCTCACCATTTATTAAGGGTAACAATCACCTAATAACCAGTGGTGAAGTGCACCAATGAGGGCAATAATTCACCCCACAAGAGGAAAAAGTCAAACACCAAAGGAAAGGGAGAACCTTGGTGATCTAAATGACACAGCCAAAAGGAGTAATTGGAGAGCTAAGGCTGTGATGGCTGGAGACATAACTGTTAGCTCAAGGTTTATGATTAACGATTTTGATAATAACTATATAATATTTCAAAATTCAAATTGGATTTATTTCCTTGTATAGTTAACAGTCTAATTCTCAAAAGGAAATAAAATCATAAGAAATACGCTTGCTTTTTTGCAGGAACCTTCATTATAAACGTACGTTATTAGAAATGGTTTATCTGAAAGGATCCTACTAATTATGAAGGCCATATATTAGCCCCGTGATTGCTGGATGATTTTTGGCAAAGATGACATTGAATTTATTCAGATTTAAATCCATCTAGATAACTAAAGATGTAAGTGAAGCAACGGCTAGTTAAAGAAATTGACTATTTAAACAAGAGCAACAACACTTGTGAAAAAAATGAACATACACGGACTTTCAAAACATTCAAGAAGCATCTATATTCTTAAGAGTCATATTATTCTTGCACCTTAGAAAGTGAAATCACTCTATTAAGAGAGAAATTGTCATTTGAGAACTTAATTTTGATTTTACATTTTATTCTTCTGTAAGCTTTTAGAAGCTTGTTATACACTTTGAGTGTGAAAGGTTGGAGAACCTTGAAAATATGTACTTACGTGCTTGAAGAGGCTCATCAAATTACTACCTGGTTTTTATAGTGAAACACTTAAGTTGGATACTTAGGGACTAGACGTAGGCTTTGGTTGTAAGCTGAACCAATATAAATCGACTACGTCCTTCTCTATCTTCTCTTAACTTTTAAATTTTTATATTATGTTGTGTGTTTGTTTATTTTACCAAGAGGCTCCTTCATTTTATAACAGGCTCCTTCTGTGTTTAAACTTGTAAAAGATTATGTTCAATTTTAACAGATGCCTTTTGTTTTAAATTGTTTTTAACAGAACTTTTCATTTAGTAGGATCCTGTTATTTAACAAGTTTTCTATCGCACAACAAGCTCCTACTATTTTAATTATAGACAGGCTCCTGTCATTTCTTTTTTAACTGAAAAGTCACACAGAATTCACCCCCCCCCCTCCTCTTACGTGTGTTTGCTTTATCATTTGGTATCAGAGAGAGGTTTCACATCTATTGTGTTTTACAGCACAAGATAGACCATGACAAACACCTTGAGAAGTTTTTAAAGACAATTTGTCTCAAAGCCTCCTTACTTCAATGAAAACAACTACTCATACTAGAAAGAGAGAATGATCATATATCTCCAATTTGTAGATATTTAAGTATGGCATGGAATTAGGGTTGAAGCTACAATTCCCACTTCTGATAATGTGGAAGTATGGATTGATGCTGACAGGAGAAATGTCCAACTAAATGCTAAGGCAAAACATCACCTAATATATGCATTGTTTTCAAAAGAATATGAAAAGATATCCTACTACTCTACAATAAAAGAAATATGGGACAAACTATAAGTCACGTTTGAAGGAATAAATAAGGTAAAGAAGCACAGAATAAGCCTTTTAGTGCACCAATAAGAAACTATTAGCATGAAACAGGAAGAGACCATAGAAAAATTCTTCAGACGCTTCAACAACATTATCATGACCTTAAAGAACTTGGAAAAGATATATCCCAATGACGAGCTCATAATAAAGATTTTGACGTCATTACCAAAGGAATAAAGACCTAAAGTGATAGCTCTAGAAATGACAAAGGATCTAGATACTATTTCACTCGACTGGTTATGAGGAAATCTGATGATCCATGAAAACGAGCTTAGGCGAGGTGAAGGATCCTTCTATAGAAAAGGAATGGCACTAAAAGTAATTGACGAATCAAACAGTGATGTAAGTGACACAGAGTTGCAAATAGATGGAGATTAAAATTTCAATTTTATAGTCAGAAAATATGTCCACTTTTTATAAAAAGAAGCTGATAAAGAAAAGAAAAGGAAACAAGAAAGCTAGAAATAAAAGGTTCCTATCAAAAGGCAGCAACAATATAGCAATACACAAAACAATCAAATCATATGTTATCACTACAAGAAGCCTGGATAAATAAGACCAGAATATCCTTTTCTTCAAAAGGACAAGTCAGACAACAGAAAATCCAGAAAGCTTCTAATGACTGCAACTTGGTCAGATGAGGATTCTGAAAACTTTGAAGAAGAAGAAGAGCCATAGAATTCAGTAACGTTTGCTTCACGGCTGAATTAGGAAACAATGAGGTATATTGTTCTAAATCTGATATTAAAGTTGATGAATTGAAAAATGCATATCATAAATTGTATGATCAGTACAAAAAGTTGATAGTGAAGTATTTCAAAGAATTTAAGAAGACCAAGAGCAATGATGTATCTCTAAAAAGTAAGATTAAATCATTGGAATCTATTAATGACAATTTGGTGACTAGGAATATGTCTCTTGGTGTTAACTATAAACAAAAGGTTTCTAAAAAGGAAGTTTTGGAAGAAAGAGTAGCTAAATTGGAAAATATGCTGCTAAAAATGATTATAATAAGTTAAGAAAGTTAGAAGAAAAAGTCGTCGCCTTAGAAGTTGGAAAGGAAAAGAGTGCTAAAAAGATCTTATCTCTAGAAAAGGATCTGGAAAATTTCATTGATGGAAGGAAGAATCTTGATGTATTGCTTAGTAGTGATAAATCCATTTTTGGTAAGGCCAGAATAGGATACAATGAAAATCACAATATCAAGCCATACAAAAAATTCTTTGTTAAATCTAGCAGCAACTATAGCCAAAATAGCAGGAACCTGCTAAGTGACAAAAATCATAACAACTATCATTCATCTGTTTTATGTGATTACTATGGTTAAAATGGTCACATTAGTCATTCTTGTAATTTTTGTAAGAATAAATTATCTCAGATGTATGTTTAGAGACCAAAAGGTCAAACTACTAACCCTAAAGGACCCAGAAAAATTTGGGTACCTAAAGTGAGATAATGCTTTCTATATATATATTTCAAAACGAAGACAATGGAGAATTAATGGATAGTTTATAGTGGTTGTTCGAGACACATAATAGGTGAAATATCAAACTTCAACTACATTGAAAGAAAAGACAGAGGTAATGTTGTCTTTGCAGCCAAAGATAAAACAAATGTCACCAGAATTGGTAAAATTGGTAATTTTGACTCTACTTATATTGATAACATTCTCTTTGTTGATGGTTTGAAACATAACTTGTTGAGTGAGAGTCAGCTATATGACAAGGGTTACAAAGTCATTTTCTAGGCATCTTACTGTGAAATTGTCGATATTCATAATGATAATATTGTGTTTGTTGATCATAGAAATCATAATATTGTGCTCAACTGGAAGACATATCCTCACAAAGTGTTAAGTGTTTTATCCCTCTAGAAAAGGATTCGTTTATCTGGCACAGAAGATTTGGACATGCCAACATGAGCATTATATCCAAAAACGAGTTAGTAAGAGGACTACTGACCTTAAAGTTCGAAAGCAATCAGGTTAATGAAGCGTGTTTAAAAGGTAAACAAGTCATAAGTAGCTTTCCTCCTAAAAATATTATGCCTACTAGCCAACCACTTGAACTTGTGCACATGGATTTATTCGGTCCCACTAGGACTCAGAGTTTTGCCAACATATGATGGAAAGAAGCATTGTTTTAAGCAATACTTCTTTTTTTAGTTCTAGGAATTATTACAGGTTTCATTTGATTCAACAATTAGACCAGTGGGGTTATCGTTTTCTTAGTATAGGGTTTATCTTTTTAATTACTCCAGGTTTACATAAGTTTATTTCTTATCAAATAAGGATGATGCTTTTTGAAGTGTTTGAGAAGTTTTGCATAAAAATTCAGATAGAAAATGGGTACTATATCACTTTAATTCAAAGCAATCATAGAGGAGAATTTGATAACAGAAAGTTTGAAGACTTTTATGATAGCAACGGTATAACTCACAACTTCCTTTGTCCAAGGACGCCTTAACAAAATGGAGTTGTAGAGAGAAAGAATAGAACTTTGGTTGATATGGCTAAGTCCATACTATGTGAAAGTGGACTATCTCATGGATACTGGGTAGAAGCAGTATCCATGGCATTTTATGTACTTAACAGATTTATTATATGATCTATTATGAAAAAGACCCCTTATGAGTTGTGGAAAGGAAGAAAACCAAATGTTGCTTACTTTCGAGCATTTGGCTGCAAGTGTTTTGTTCTAAACAATGGAAAAGACAACCTTGGAAAATTCGATGCGAGATCAGACAAAACTATTTTTTAGGCTACAGTACCTCTAGTAAAGGATTTAGAGTATATAATAAAAGAACAAAGGAGATAGAAGAATAGATATATATGGTATTTGATGAAACACTACCTTCAATAATAGCAACCAACTTAACTGATGAAGAGCATCCATTGGCACCTAAAAATACATTAGAGAATCAAACTACACCTATAATACCTTCAGAATTACGAAATCAAGAAGACCCCTTTGAAGCTAGAACAGAGCAGGCTCCTTCATCTCAACAGAGCCTATACAACAAAAAACACCAAGAGAATGGAGAGGTCTTGACATATATCAATATATTATGGGAGATCCCTCTAAAAGTCTAAGAAAAAAATCATCGTTCAAGAACAACTTGGTTGCTCTCATATCAAAAATAGAACCAAAGACAATTGAAGAGGCCATTATTGATGAAAACTGGGTTTTATCCATAAAAGACGAACTAAATCAATTTGAAAAAACAAAGTCTGGAATATAATACCTCGTCCTCAAAACAAGTCAATTATTAGGACTCGGTAGGTATTTCAAAACAAACTTAACAAAAATGGTAAGGTGGAAAGAAACAAAAGTATAATTGTAGCTTAATGTTACAATTAACAGGAAGGTATTGATTTTAATGAAACTTGTACACCTAATGCTAGATTGGAACCAATTAGAATCTTACTTGCCTTTGTATGTTATTTAACTTCAAGTTGTTCTAGATGGATGTTAAAAGTGCATTCTTAAATGGTTATATTAATGAAGAAGTATTTGTTAAGCAACCCCCAGGTTTGAAGATGAAAACCATCTGAATTACATGATAAAGTTAACCAAAGCTCTGTATAGTTTAAAGTAGGCTCCTTGAGCATAGTATGAGAGGTTATGTAACTTTCTACTTAAGAATAACTTTGAAAGAGGAAAGGTCAATAAAACCTTATTTATTAAAAGAAAGGAGAATGACTTATAGTGCAAATATATGTTGATGACATAATATTTGGTGCTACTAATCCATCCTTTTATGAAGAATTCTCAATGTTAATGCAGGGGGAGTTTGAAATGAGAATGATGAGAAAATTATCATTCTTTCTCAGAATCAAACAAATAGAAAAAGGAATCTTCATTAGCCATGACAAATACATAAAAGAACTCATCAAGAAATATCATTTTGATAATGTCAAATCGATTGGTACTCCCATGTATACTATAACTAAACTTGATAAAGACGAAGAAGGCAAAGCCTCAGATGAGACAAAGTATAGAGGAATGATTGGATCACTACTATATCTTACAAGTTCAAGACCAGAACTTATGCTTAGTGTGTGTCTTTGTGCATGCTTTCAATCAAGTCCAAAAGAAAGCCACCTTCAAGTAGTCAAAAGAATCTTTCAATATCTCCAAAGAACTATGGATTCTGGACTATGGTATCCAAAAACTGATTCATTTGACATAGTGCTATTATGATGCAGATTATGCAAGTGATAAAGTCAATCAAAAAAGCACAAGTGGTCATTGTCAATTTCTTAAAGGATGTCTAGTGTCTTGGTCCTGTAAGAAGAAAAATTGTATAATGCTTTCAACGATTGAAGCGAAATATATAGCAGCTGCCAACTGTTGTGCCCAAATCTTGTGGATGAAGCATCAACTACATGATTTTTCTCTAAAATTTTCTCATATTCTTATATTATGTGATAATATTAGTGTTATAAATATTTCTAAAAAGCATATGCATCATTATATGACTAAGTACAAAGAAATCAAACTTCATTTTCTTGGAGATCATGTTTTAAAAAGAACCATTGACCTTTTGCATGTTCATACTGAGAATCAAGTAGCTGACATTTTCACCAAGCCACTCTTCGAAGATAGATTTTACATGTTAAGAAAAGAGCTTGGTATGTACAAACTCACTGTTATTATTTTAGCATGAATATTCTTTACTACTTGTCTTTGCATTTCATTTAGTAGGCTCCTTCTATTTTGATTCAGTATAAACTCCTTCTAGTTTAGAATGCCCCTTTATTTTAAAATGTTGCTCTCTGTTTAATAGAAAAATATTACATATGTATTAAAAAGGTAACTTCCTTTGTTTTGTCATTTCAGCATTTAAAGACGTGCACGAAGTGTTAACAAATGGTTGTACGTGTCTGTCAAAGATAAGCAAATGACCACACTTCATGTATTAGAGTATGAACGTTCATCTTCATATGAGATAAATGCTTAGGAAATGCCTAATATACCAGAAATAGACTTCTCTCCTCTACTCACTCTTATTTTTCTTCGAAGAACCGCTCTTGACTCCCTACATTCTAACCCTCTATTTTCATCTCAAATCTTATAAACCTCATCCATTGCTCTTACAATTGCACGAACTAGATTAAAAGGACAAAAGAAAACTCCAACTTCTACTAATAGTCATGGTAAAGCTCATGTTACTAAACCTATCTCATCTAAGCCTCAAGTATCAGAAGTGCACTGGATTATAAATGATGATGATTTAGAAAAAGAACATTCTCAGTTGATTAGACAACCACGAACTACAGGAAGTCTTGCAAATCAAGCCGAGAAAATTTTTGAACAAAACAAAAACCCTAATGCTGAGAAAAAAAGAGGAAGAAGAATCCAAAAAAAGAAAAAAGGGAAGAAATAAAGAAGGGAAAAGTATATATGACTGAAGAACCATTGATAGAAATAAGTTGTCTCATGAAGAAATGATTCCTAAAGAAAAAAGGGCAGAGAAGATAAAAATAGTTGCACAAAAAGGAAAGACATCAATACCACTAAAAAATTTTCAATCAACGGAAGCTAAAGTTCTCTATAAAATGCAGTACAAGAAAAGAAAGGTGGTTATTGGACAGATCTTGCCTCCCATGATATTTGATGATATAGATATACCTATCTCTCCTTACTTTGTTGCCACTGGTTGGAAATTTTTTTGAAATTAAATGAGACAGTATGCAATAAGTTAGTCAAGGTATTCTACACATACATGAAAAGGGAAGAAATTAATGAAAAACTAGCCATTGTCTCATTGTTGCATGAATGTGGAATTTTAATTTATGAGGAAATCTTAGGAGATATACTAGAAGTATCTCCTATAGGGAGAACTAATTTTTCCTGTCATAAGTGGAAATTTGATGATCTAGAGTTAGTCAAAGTTATCAAATCTATCTGCCTTCATGTTGAAAACACCCAAGATGGGAGACCCTAGAGCAAACAATTAGACTTAATATCATGATGCCTTGCATCGCTTTTAGCTACTTCAATTTTTCCCAGGAGTAGCTTATAGAAAGGTGCAGCTTGCTGGTGTGGTTTATAAATTGCTAAAAAGGAACATAATGAATCTTCCAGCTATGATCTTAAGGTTCATGGTGGATAAGGGGAAGCATAAGAATACCTCCAGTTGCCTTCCTTATGGAATGTTGCTCACTAAGATTTTCAACCATTATGGATTTCCTTTTGCAAATCTGGATTGGTATCTTCCAGCTATGATCTTAAGGTTCATGGTGGATAAGGGAAAGCATAAGAATACCACCAGTTGCCTACCTTATAGAATGCTGCTCACTAATATTTTCAACCATTATGGAGTTCCTTTTGTAAATCTGGATTGGTATATACTGGCTAAGTTTCACCCTTCTATTCCCTGTTAATTTGGATACAGATTGCAAAAAAATGTTTGGGTAGACAAAAGATCTAAAAAAGTAGTAGAAAAATTAGATCTTGCTCTAGACCAACAAACTCATGTCCCTCCTTAAGATGAAAATAGTACAAATCTTCAACAACACATGAAGAATATTCAAGTCAATCAAGAAAAAATAGATAGCATGCATAATCAACTTCTTGATGTGCATATTTTGCTCAGAAGAATCCTTGAATCTCTTCAATAACTTTGTTGCTATTTGCTTTCTGCTTGGCTTATTTATACTAATGATTTCGTTTGATGCATGATTTACTCTTTCCCTCTATTTCATTTGGTTTTATTTCACTTCCTCCCTATACTCTATTACTTTTGATAATGACAAAGGGGAAGAGTTTATGTGTATACATTTTTTCACTTTTGCATATTTCTGCATATATGATTATATATTTCTCAATGTTGCCTCAATTATATATGAGATTGATTCTGTTGTTGAACTTGTGAAAATCTGTTATATATAAATGATAGGTTCCTTTCTTAGGAGACAGGCTCCTTCTAAATGTCTGAATATATAAAAGTCACAGGTATATTTCAAAATCATCTATTTTCTTTTTGAATTTTGAAAAATGTATATATTATTGCTTATCATCATCTAAAAGAGAGAGATTATTAGCTCAAGATTTATGATTAACGATTTTTAAGATAACTGTATAATATTTCAAATTTCAAATTGGATTTATTTCCTTTTATAATTAATGGTCTAATTCTCAAAAGAAAATAAAATCATAAGAAATACGCTTTCCTTCTTGTAACAACTATCATTATGAACTTACTTATTAGAAATGGTTTATCCGAAAGGATCCTACCAATTATGAATGTTATATATTAGCCCTGCGATTATTGGAAGATTTTTAGCAAACATGAGATCGAAGTTATTCAGATTTAAATCCATCCAATTGACTAAAGATGCAAGTGAAGCAACGGCTAGTTGAAGAAATTGACTATTTAAAGAATAGCAACAACACTTGTGAAAAAAATGAACATATACAGACTTTCCAAATAGTCGAGCAGCATCTATATTCTTGAGAGTCATATTATTCTTGCACCTTAGAAAGTGAAATCACTCTATCAAGAGAGAAATTGTTATTTGAGAACTTACTTTTGGTTTTAAATTTTATTCTTCTATAAGCTTTTAAAAGTTTGTTATACACTTCGAGTATGGAAGGTTGGAGAGCCTTGAAAAATATGTACTTGTAAGCTAGAAGAGGCTAGTAAAATTACTAGGTTTTTATAGTGAAACACTCAAATTGGATACTTGGGGACTAGACATAAGCTTGGGTTGTAAGCCAAACCAATATAAATCGACTGCATCCTTCTCTCTCTTCTCTTAACTCTAAATTTCCACATTATATTGTGTGTGTTTATTTCAACAAGAGGCTCCCTCACTTTATAGCAGGCTCTTTCTATTTTCAACTTGCAAGAGGTTCTTTTCAGTTTTAACTGGTGCCTTCTATTTTAATTATGGACAAGCTCCTGTCATTTCTTTTTGAACTAAAAGTTGTCATTTCTTTTTGAACTAAAAGTAACTTGCAAAATTTTTGAAGTCACACATAATTCACCCCTCTCTTACGTGTATTTGCTTTATCAATAACTGGGAGCAGATGGCGCGAAAACACAAAAAACCCATGTTGGAAAATTGATGGGGCACATGTAAGACACACGCCCCAAATGGGCACGGCGTCTACGGATAGCCACCTCACTGAAAATATTCTAGCCCGTGTATCACAAGCATCAGAAAGTATCCCCTGCTTTTATTTTATTTATTATAAGTTTTAAACCTTTCATTCTAATTTAAATGATTTAATTGGGTTTAAGTAGGTTTCAATTCATAGTGAAATTGAAAAAATTGTTTGTAAAGGGTTAATTTTATTATGAATGTTTTGGAATTTAGTTTAATATTTCAAAGAGTTGAATTATTAAATTAAAATTAATTATCAAATCAATAATTCAAGCAAATATTTAAAAATATATTTTATAATTAGATTATGTTAAATAATTGATATAATGAGATAGATGAGATCTTAATTTTAATTTAAAGTAATTATTTTTAATATGTTTAAGATTAAGAATTAAATTAATTCTTATTTAAATTTTAGAAACTTTTATAAAATTAAATTTAATTATATTTCAATTAGAATGAAATTAATTAATTAGACTCTTTAAAATTAAGAAAATTGTTTTATTAAGTAATTAAAAAGATGTTGTTTAGAAATTATTTCTTTATTTATAGGTAATAAGTTTCTTGATTTATTAGAAAATGGTATTTTTCTTGATTAAAATTTGAAAAGAGTTTTCATTTATTAATTAAGAAAAATGATTTTCTTCAATATTTTTTGAAAATAGTTTTATATTTATTAAAGAAAATATTTTCTAATTAACTAAGAAATTAACTCTAAATAAATAATATAAATGACTTTCTTAACTAAATTTAAAGTGTTTTATTTAATTTTAAAAATAATTTCCTTTTATTACTTGAAAATAGATTTCTAATTAAGAAAAGCAATTTATAATTAGATTAGAAATATTTTTCTAATTGGATTAGAATGTGAGCTTATAAAATTTTGAAAAACGAGTTTTTCTAAATTATAATAAATAAAAAGTATAATTTGTTGAAATTTTGTTTTCAATTAAATTTTATTAAAGGAGTCAAGATAATTGGAAATAGTTTCCAATTTAATTTGAAAAATATTATCAAATCAAGTTAAATTTCTATTTGGAATAGGAATTTAATTTATTAAGGAATCAATGGGTTTAATCTAATTTAATTTTTTCAAAGAGTTGGAAATATCATTTAAGATTATAAAGATCAATAACTAAATCAGACAAAGCAATGCATAATTTGTATGTTTGAATATAAGTTTGATATATTATGCATGTTGAATTGTATATTTTATATGTATGAAATTTTTCATGAAATTTTTTTATTAATGAGATGAACAAATTTAAATCCCTCATTAAATATTAATTATACATTAAGAACGTGACTGTCATCTTCCATTGTTATAAAAATAAACTAGAGTTCTCTTTATTGTTAGGATTGTTGAGTAAACTCAAAGTCACTTTAACCTAAATATGTTTTTTCTTATGACAGTAGGTTCTACTTCACTAAATTTTTGTGATTTGAAAGAACAAACTTATGATCACATAAATTTAGGGGCATAGTTGATAATAACATATAAGATACGTTTTGGGAAGAGTTGTTACCCAACATATTTGAGAGTCTCATGAGATATTATTGATAAAGTTGTTATTTACCTAATTTAAGTCTAGTTGGTTTGTTAAGCAAACCCAAGATAAACTAAATTTGAAAGGGATTCTAGCCCACTAGAAAGGTTAAAGTAATTTTTCTGAATAGTAGTGAGTTATTATTTCGAATAAAATAGTGAGAGTAATCCAATATATGATATCCTAATCTCATTCGGTAGTTATGGCATATAATCAATTACTTACTTTCCTTACATTTATTTTTTTGTTCTAAGTGGAATTTATCTTGTTCAATATAGCTGATACTAAGAGTTACTGAATTTCTTGGACATAAATTATGTTAGATAGAAAAGTTGTATCTTCATTATGCAATTTTTCTAATAATACTTGTTGATGATTTGGTGTTAAAGTTTTAGTTTTATGTCAAAATATATAGATGACAAAATGCATTGACATTTGGAGTTAAATAATATTTATATAACTTTAATGGCAACATGTAAGATGTATGTTAACATAATGATAGAAAAATGTAAGAGGTTGCATGAAGTATAGTTGAAAGGTATAGTACTATGATGAATTGTTTCACTCAATTTAGCCTATTAAAAGCATAAACATAGACATCAATGAAAAGCTTTTCTATAGAATGATAATACTTATCATTAGAAGAAATGATTGCACAATTTTTCTTGCGCGTATGAAATATGATAGAGTTCTTATATATTTCTTATTCATATTTATGAGTATTTGATACTAAATTTAGATTCAACATTACTATAATGTTTAAGGAATGATAAGAAATACATTGTTGAGTAAAAGTAGTTAATCTAAGTTTATGCAAATAGTTTGTATATGTTGGATCAAAGGAGACTTATGCTTAACATAATTGGTGGGAATACAAGGTTAGATAATTGAGACCCTTTTTATGTGATGTTGGTTAAATCAACATAATGAGAATTATAAAGCTACGTACAAGGATATATGTATCATTTTGATTATAAATCATATGAAACTTGTTAAGTTAAAGAATAACCAAATCAACTTTTGATGAAAGGATGATTGTAACACCCCACTCCCGCAAGACACGTACCCGATATCCTGAGGGATATCCGAGTCCGTGCCCTACGAGGGTGGCATGCTATAGCACTCAATCATTCAAATTTCAGTACAAATTTTTTTTGAAACCACAAACATAAAGTGCGGAAATCAATAACCAAATTGGGCTCACTCTATTCGCAACCTTTTTCATCATAATAATACAATCAACAAAATTTTCAATAGCCATTTGGTCCCTTTCACAAAAACAGAACACTTTAGTCATAAAAGTCTTTACATTACAACATAAATCATATACACCTTTTTACAAAACTTTCAGAATACATAATTTGATATAAAAGTTGGGGAATATACAATTCCATACAAAACGAAAGAAATACAATGCAGACGTGAATTGATCCCAACCTCTATCCCTTTCTTGTATGCTGTAAGGATAATCCCGTTTGCCTAACGGGGTATTCTTTTGATCTTGAAAAATATTTGCAAATTTTGGGTGAGTTTTGCGAACTCAATGAGTAGCCATCATCGATGGCTCACCCAATCACATAACACATAAATCACATTCACATCATTTCACATTTCACATTTCACATTCAATACAATTTAATCATTCATATTATGCATGTGCAGTGCACATGAGAACTACTTTTCATTTATTACTTTGTTGTGACCGAGTGCCTAAACTGTCCCGTATCCATTGTGGATACTGGGCTCATTAAACGTTGAGCCTAAGGTGAGCTCGAGACTCTTTTCATACTTTGAGCTTTAAGCTCTGAATCATTTTTTGAGCTCGAAGCTCTTTTCACACTTTGAGCTTTAAGCTCCGATCGGTGGCTACTCTGGTCACAACTCCCATTATCTGATCATGCATTCATGTATGGAATGCACCTCACATTTTCAATCAATC
>JAOQMS010009119.1:0-16806 GCA_027563885.1 Erythroxylum longipes
AAGCCTTTAGACAAGTGCACTTGACTCAACTTAGGGGACCACCACAAACCCACATAACACATATATTTCATGATCTTAAAAACTTATTGCCCAAAATGGCAATTCTTGGAAACTTCTTTTTATATCCGAAACAT
Organism: Erythroxylum longipes; assembly: GCA_027563885.1. Taxonomy (NCBI): domain Eukaryota; kingdom Viridiplantae; phylum Streptophyta; class Magnoliopsida; order Malpighiales; family Erythroxylaceae; genus Erythroxylum; species Erythroxylum longipes. Next base: position 135 of record JAOQMS010009119.1, read on the forward strand.
GATTTCATAAAGTATGCAACTTTTGACGAAACCATTTTTGTATGAAAACATGCAGCAACTTATGACACTTTATGCTGCACTAAAACAGAACAATCAATTTGAATAGTTATGTAGAAATCGAAGTCATTGAAAAAAAAGACAGTGATGGCTTATTGCTTCATCATAAAACTAAAACCCACCTTAAGATCCTTGCTTGCTTAGGTATCGGAATTAAGGATGGCTTTCCTTTTGATTTCCTTGCCTCTCTTGAACCCCTCCTTGATTTCCTTCATAAAGACACAACTCCCATTTTAATAAAAATCCAGATTCAACTACCCCAATAAGGTACATTCACTAAGATGAATTCTAGGATATTTAACATATATATTTCTTAAGCTATTTGAAACAAAGCCTTTCAAAACTCCCAGAAACTTACAGTGAATCCTGACCAATTAATGAGATTTTTGCCTCTAAAGGAAGCTCTTTCCTTCCTCTTTCTTTGTCCCTTCTTGAATAAACTCAGATGTTCTCTCTAAGCCTTACAAAAATTGTAACCTAGTTCAAAGCTCTATTCTTTTCACTCTTCACCGAAACGTCTCTTCTTCTTTTCTTTCTCTTCTTTTCTCTGTAATTCACGTTTGTCACTCTTCTAAGATAGCAAGACCACAATTCTTTTTCCCTATGTACCCTTAATGAGTCCCAAAAGTCCACTTTACCCTTCCTTATAAGCTTAGGCTCTTTTGGTACTTAAGTTACATGCCAAAAATGCCCTCAATTCATTCCTATGCATTTATTCCATATACTATTATGCTTAATTTAACGAAAAAAAATTTCAGGGGCCAACATGTTATAACTGGTTTATAGTGGTTAATCTATTTCAGGTAAGCGATATACAACCAGCTTCTTAAATATTGATTAACCTGTCACAGGTAAGAGATACAGAGCTAGCTCCGTAACTAACGGTCTATAACAGTTAACTTGTTGCAGGTAAGCGATGTAGAATTAGCTCCATAACTAGAGGTTAACTAGTCACTAGTAAGCGATGCAGAACTAGCTCCGTGACTTTAGGCCTAGTGTATTATATGGTAAAGAAACTAATGGTGGGCTATGTTGAATAAGAAAAGTTGTGACATAATAATGTCGCCACTATTGATTTTTAAAAGTGATTTGAGAGATATCGTAAAGTAGCAATTCTAGTGGTTGGCTTATTTTTAGTATAAAGTTTTAAGAAAACTTATTGCCACCATATTTTATTACTTAAGGAAAAAATAAAAAGGAAAATAGAAACTTGTATACTATAAGTTTAATGTCGAAAAGCATTTCAAAATAGTATTTTAGAAATTTTGAAATAGTGTTTTACAAAATGTTCTATTAGTACCAGATGTTATGATGCATGAATGAAATATTTATGACAATTACTTTACCATGAGCTTTATGATTGTATGGGAATATTGTAATTATGTTATTATGAAAAGTTCAGTTTTATTTAAACTGATTACACTCACTGAGCTTGTTTAGCTCATCCTTATTTTTATGTTTTTAAACAAACCATTATGTGTAAAGGTACTACAGTAATGGGACTTTGCCGCATAATTACTTGTATCGTCGAGTGCTACTGTGCTTGTGTTATTTTTGCTATATATTTGATATGTTTTAAATTATTTTGAAAATGGTTCAAAAGTGTGGTCTTGTAAATTTTATGCGATTGTAAATATTTTTTACTTAATGAACTACGCGGGCTTTGATCCTTAATGATGTTTGTAAAATGTTGAGAATTGTAAGTTTGTGATTGCTTGTGATGTATATATATATATGGATCTTAATTATTATAATTTGATATTGTGCTTACCTTGATATGGATAAATTTGAGTTTCTTTTGTATTTTTTGGTTAAAGTGATTGTGTTCAATAGTTTACATTTAACACAAGATTAATTGTCTAGATTATATGATTTTATTCTATTAAGTTTTGTTTTATATCTTAATAGCATAAAGCAGAATAAGTTGGCTTGAAATTTTGAATATAGAAGATACTCAACTTCTGTATGGGAATTTCAGTATATGTCTAGAATTCTAGCACCATTGGACACGAAAGAAATAGTGTATACCATTAATTCTGGACAGAATTATGGTTCTGAAAAATTAATATGTATTTGTTGTAATCGACGCTAAAAAATACACCGACATTTACTTACGGTTCCAACAAATCAAATGTATAAACAACCAAACACAAACAAAGGCAAAACAATAGACAATCCGTACACCACCCATAAAAATGTGGGGTTAAATATATTAAAATGTGGTATCATTATGACTTTAATGAATTTTGGTGTCGGCCTAAATGATGAGTTTCTAAATTTACACATACAGAAAAATTGGAATGACTTTAATAACATTTAGAAATAAGTTTCTAAATAATTTATGAATTTAAATATTGATTAGTTAAAATTTTGAATTAAAGATAAGTTTCTAATTACCTTTATATTCTTAAGTTTACTAATATCAAATCTAATTGAATAAATTATAAGTCAAGAATTTATATAATTAGAGATAAGTTTCTAACTAAATTGACATTATTATTATAATAATAAGAATTAGAAATAATTTTTTAATTCAATTAAAACTAAAAAACTATTATTCAATATAATTAGAAACAAGTTCCTAATTGAATTAAAATTTCTTTAGATGATAAATTAAATTTAAAATATGTTTTCTAAGTAAATAAATTTAATCAATTGAAGTTATGAACTATATTATAAGAGAAAAGGTCCCCTATAGTGTTAGTAAAATAATTTGTTTATTTTATGGGTATATGTATATAAGTCTCTGATGCCTGAAATTTTTTTTAGGAGAATGCCAATTATTCAAAGGACACCCAGACTTCTCCGTACTGCAATATTGATGAGACATCATGTTAGCGAGGTTATTTAATATACGCATGGTACATGGAGAAGACCTAAAACAATATGTGATTATAGTTAATAATTTGGTATAAGACTTGTAATTCAATAGTTGTTTGGCTTCCACATAAGTTGATGTAAAATATATGGTTTTTATTTTGAGCATTGCCACAACTTGAAGATGAAATGTTAAGAATGCTTTGGAATATGGAAACACCTAAAAAGAAGATGTATGATAGGCTAATGATGACATTTATGAAGGAAATTCAAAGAAGAGAATTAGTTACAACTTTGTGCACTTTAGGTTACCCAAATGAAATATTTAGAAATATTTCATGTCGTGCTTCACAAACTTTGTCACTTGAACTCATTAATTTTATTTCACATAAAATTCGTTACTTATAGTCTATTTGTGTATTAAACAAACAACTTATGTAATATGAAATATGTTGTAATAAATTATATGTAGTGTGTTCATTTATGAATACACATGCTCAATACTTTATAACATATATGTGATATGTACTACATGTAACAAATTTTTGTAAAGTATGACAATTGGTACTCAATTGTGGTATGAATGATGATCAAACACATATGGCTTTCAATTTTATAAGCATTTAAAATTCGATTAATCATTCTTCATGCGATTCATAAGACATTGACCTCTGTAATAAATTTTCTTTTGTTTGTAAAACCTTAGTGTTTCAATAATGCCTACTACTTCAAAAAAATATTGTTAATGAACTCAATAAGGATCAAAACTAAATGATGATAACTATGAAATATAAAGCATAAAAATCTGATTTATGCCCCAAGAGTAAGAGGCTCTTGAGCTATTGAACATGATCATGGATGTTCATGAGGAGGGAAATTTCATAAGGAGGGAAACAAGACCCAACATAAAAGGGACAATGATGTGTATGAACTATGGAAGAAGAAGAACTCATTGGCTTGCATTATATTGCTGAGCAATATGAATAATGACAACACACATGAGTTCAAAAATATGAAACTGCTAAGAACAGATGGTCTATATTAGTTGTACGATTTGAGGGAACTTTGGTGACCAAGATACGGTCACTCACTATTAAGTTTAATAAATATAAGAAGCACCCAATTCATACAATGTAAAATATCTAAGGAAAATGTCAAACATGATAAGTGAGCTATGGGATGTTGGTCACAAATTGTATAAAGAGCAATAAGGATCACTTCGCTTGTTATTGCAACAAGCTTAAAAAGGTACAACCTTATAGTACAAACATTTGTTTAATGAATGTTTCTTGTTCTTTTTTTGACGGAAACACTTCCTTTATAGATTGCAGACTTATGAGCAACCAACCATATAATGAACGATAAAATGTTTTTGAAGAGTTTCAAAAAATCTCACATAGAATAAAATGGCTTTATATATGTGACAATTCTAAAGTAGTTATATAAGGGATTCCACATAAAAATTAAATATATGTGTGGTTCTACCCCTAATCCTATATAAAGTAGTGAATGCTTTATAGATTCAATAGAATCGTTTTTTGTGTGTTAATGTTAGTTAAACTTGGTTTTAATGTAAACTTCAATAATAATGGAATGGATTTGTACCTTAGAACTGTTTTTTTATGGTCATGGTTTTGAGGTTGCTGGTTTTATTATATTAAAAGTTATGGCTATTAACAATAATATTAATTACATGTTAGTTACATCAACTAGTACTTCTAACAATGATGTAATCTTGTGGCATGCTAGACTATGTCATATTAATCAAAAAAGAATAAGTTGATTAACTAAAGAGGGCCTTTTAGGAAATATAAGTCAAATAGATCTACCAGCATATGAATATTTTCTAGTTAGTAAAATGGTTAAAAAAACCTTTTGTAAATGGAACATGAGCTTCCTACCTATTGCAATTAGTTCATTGTGACATCTATGGTTAGATGAATGTAAGGGCAAGATATGGGGTTGTGTATTTTATCACTTTCACAGATGACTATATTTGATATGGTCACATCTATTTGATTTCTCACAAATTAAATGCATGAAGTTGTTTAATTGAATACATAAATTTAGTTAAGAATCAATTATAAAGGAATATAAAAAAATTATGAACTAATCAAGGATAAGGGTACTTATCTGATAAGTTCAAAATACTATATGATGAAAAAGGGATGGACAAATAGTTGGCTATCCTAAGAACCCCACAACAAAATGATGTATTAGAAAGATATAATAGAGCGATACTAGAAATGATTAGGTCTATGATTACACAAGAAAATTCACCAATCACCTATTGGGGTGATGCGTTACTAATAGCCACATATATAGTTAAAAAAGTGCCTACCAAATCAGTTACAAATACCTTGTATGAGTTATAGACAGCTAGAAAACTTGACATGATAAATCGTAGAATTTGGGGATATGTTACCTATGTTTATGATCTCTCTCATAAATATAGGAAACTAGGACAAATAGGGAAGAAAAGTAACTTTATCAGATACTCTTAAACTTAAAAGGGAATGTTTTTATAGGTGAACAAGGTAGTGAAGGTGTAACTAAATTTGAATCATAATAAGTAACATTCTTAGAGAATAATTTTTTGAAGTAAGGTGAAAGAAGAAAAGATCTATTTCTATATGAGACTTATAACCAACATAATTCTATTATGAGAAATCAAGATGGGGAAATTCAACCCCCTTGGAGAAATTTTAATATGAAATAATTGTCTCAAAATTAATTTACATTATAACCTACTAAAAGTTTACTCATGGTATCTGACTTGTGTGGGGGTAATAAAAAATTCATGATTCTATTTTTAGTGAACCTCATTTATTAAGCAGTAATTGAGGATTTATTCCTCGACTTCATTTTGAAATAGAAGGGGAAATTCATATGATTATCTTACAAAAAGGTGTATAAATAAATAAATATATATATGTATATATATATACATATACTTATACATATATGTATACACACACACACACACATACACACAGATGTGTGTGTGTGTGTGTGTACATATATACATATATAAGGCTTTTAATGATCCTATTAAATAAAAATGAATGAAAGCAATGAAAGAAGAAATGACTTTTTAAAGCTCAAATCAAGTATGGGACTTAACAAACCTCCCTAATAGGTATAAAGCTATTGGAAACAAATGGGTTCTCAAAATAAAATGAAATGTTAGTGATAGTATCAAAAGATACGAAGCATGGCTCGTGGTGAAAGGATATACACATCATGAGGGAATCAATTATGATGAAACTAGTTACCTGTTGTAAGGTTTGCTTCAATTTTTCTAATCTTATCTTTAGTAGCTAATTTGGATCTTATTAACCTGTAGATTTCATAGAGATAGGCAATGAACACAAAGTGTATCAGTTATTAAAATTGATTTATGGTCTAAAGCAATCTTTAAGGCAATGGTATATATGATTTTATAATGTAATCATTTCATATGATTTTCATATGCTTGATAAAAACCAATGTTTATATATTAAGAGATCCAAAGATAAATTTGCAATATTATCTTTATATGTGGATGAAATTTTAATTACTTGTCATGACTTTGAGTTTGTCAAACAAATCAAAGATTTGTTGTCATCTGAATTTGAGAAGAAAGACATAGGTGAAGCTATACACATTCTTGGAGTTAAGATTTCAAGAGAACGTTCAAAAAAATTATTATCACTTTCTCAAGCGACTTACATATGAAAGATTTTACAACAATTATGTATGTAAGATTGCAAACCAATAGATCATCATATTGCCAAAATTAGGTCTTAGCAAGAATTTTTCCCATCTATGCCACAAGAAAGGGAACAAATGAAGAAACATCCCTGCTCTATTTAGAAGTCTTATGTATGCAATGTTGTGTACAAGATTTGATATTTGTTATGTTTGAAGTAAATCACTTCTTATTATAGAAATCACATATAATATGTAAAATACACAAGAAGGGGGGTTGAATTGTGTTAAATCCTCTAAGATAGTAATCTTTAAAAAGACTTCTTGATTTTCTCGAAAGATTCAAACGATTACAAAACAACGAACTTATTTTGTTTGAGTAATGTAACAATGGAAATAATATCTATTCTTCTAACAACAAGAAATTAAAGAGATAAGGGTTAGAGAATATGACACCTTTATACTAGTTTACCCTTAACCTTTGGGCTACGTCTAGTCCTTAGAGTTTATCTGAGATTTCATTATCTCTTGCAACTTTAAAAGTATTATTATCACTTCCAGAGCCTCTTTAGGTCTCTTTCACAAAGTATTCTTTATCTGCTATCTTAGCCTCTTCAAGCTCTAGCCTTCACTTTCACTTGAAAAGATATTGTTTAAGTTTTCTAAACTCACGTTATAGGTGTTCTTCATCTCTCTTCTTCCTTCTTTTCACTCAGGATATTTTTACAGTATACTCACTTGATTATAGAATTATTTCATGTAAGTAAAGAGTTGAGAGTTGAAAAATGTTGAAAGTCGTTTTGTCTATGACTACAACTGATATTTATAGTCTAATTCTCCAACGGTCTTCTTGAGAAAACTGCCTGCAGAATCTTCAGAGATCAGTTATTAGTTAAGTCCTATAACCAACTCCACTAACTAACTAACTGACGTTGTAGATTATTATTCAATTATATTATCTTGATTTGATTTGTATGCTTCGTCTTATGACATCGCTTCGTCTTATACATGTGACTTCGTTTGGTCCATTTTACACTTTGTCTTAGTCAGCTTTTGAATATCATCTTGATTTGATGATTTGTGCTACTTACATTGTAACACCCCATTCCTAACTGACATATGCACGTGTGTCCATCAGATACAGGTGTACATTCCTGTCAGAAATGACATGTTAACTATCTCACCTTCACTGTACATAACATGTTAACTATCTCACCTTCACTGTACATAACATGTCATCATACACTAAACCATCAATCACAGATTTTTAAAACCCAAAATGTTATCACATTATATTAAACCATGATTTACATTGTTTCATATAGTACAATATCATCCATGTTTATACAACATTGTCCTATGAACATAAACAACTCAGTACACATCACATACTATAAACTCAAAAGAAACAACTAAGTCCTCAGTCCCAGCTGACCGATCTTTGAACCAAATCTGGCTGTAACACTTACACAAAATATGCTTCTACAAAGTCTTAGAAGCTAGGTCGTCTCACTCTTGAACCTGAAAAGCAACGATGCAATTTTGATGAGTTTTACGAACTCAGCAGAGTAACCATCCTCAATGGTTCACTCGTGTCATAAAACAAGATCAACTATAATAGGTAATCACATAATTCAAAGCCATTTGACAAGTATCAAATACTATCACAGATAAATCATGTCTCAGTTAAACAGTTCAATCATATAATGACATTCACACAGCTTTGCAAATCATTCAATGAAATCAATTAATATGTGAATGCGATATGTATAAGACTCACATTCATTTTTATATTGTTGTGACTGTGTGCTTTTACAGTATCCGGAATTATTGGGCTCAATCAGTCAGTCTGTAATATAATGATCACAGTAAGTCATAGGCTTGAACCACATATGTGGGAGCTTAAAGCTTTTGTCAGTAACAGTATCAGTAGCAACACCAGTCACAACTCCTTAATATTACATGCATCGGAATGAAGTGCATGCCACAGTTTAGTCATCAAATTCAATCACTTTCATTAACATGTAATATAACAGTATATCAGTCACTGTATTAGTTACAGTAACAGTCACAGTAGCAGTGGTCATCGGACTAGGTCCTGCATTCAAATTTTTAGTTGAGAATCAGATAATCATTTAGGCAGACGCATTCTCATTCAATCAGCACTTCAAATATCGTTTTCATGCATCAAAACGCCTCGGACAAATATTGTCCGGAATCCAGTACACAATCAACAGAATCAATCATATTATTAAGCACATAGTTCTGTACATTCCCATACAAGCAGCACTTCAATATCTCAATACAATATCACAGTCATCGGACCTTCATTGTCCGAAATTAACAATCAAGCCTCATTCATTCAATCATTTCGAAATAGAATTTAAACAAGCAAGTAATTAAGTGAGACCGTCTAGGTTACTCACAGTACGCTCCAAACAGCTATTGCCTTGAAGTACCGGCAATGTCTATCGTTCAATGCGTTCCTTTGGTTGCAATAAAAATTCAGAAGTTATAAGGGGAGGAGAATGATAACCGAAGACCCCAAAGAGTTGAAGTGATGATTTTGCAAGGTTTGTTGCTAATGGACTAATCAAAAGCTAAACACAAAAGTGAACGTGCATGGTTTTTTTTCTCGATGATGGATAATAACCCAAAAAAATGCAGAAGATAGGTGTTTAAATGATGAATAGCAAGAAGGAAGATGACGGTTTCGGTGATACAAAACTAAAGAGCTATAGAAACGTTCTTGGCCAAAACATAGCTTAGGTGTTACTTTAGTGTCTTGACATTTGTCTCCTTTACATGTGTCATATTTGTCTACGAATTATACTACCCCTTATCCCCTATCCATTTGTCCACATGTCATACATTAATAAGTCCATTTGTCAATCCATAATTAGTCCATTTGTCACACTTCTATTGGTTTTTTTCTTTTTCTTTTTCTTTTACATTTCTAATCCAAAATACTTTAAATTTCCAAAATACCCGAAATATCATCATAATTACTAAATCAATTCTAATACACTCCAATGTACTTTTCTATCCACAATTCTTATTTATCTTATATTTCTATATTTTCCTTAGTCCAAAATATCCCAAATTTTCAGAAATTTCCTTAAATTCACCAAAAATTTTGAAATAAAACTAATAGTCTTCAAATAAATTTTTACGCAAATAATTCGCAATTCACATGTTAATTGCATTTTTAATAATTAATATTACCCGAAAAATGTCTATGAATGCATGTGCAAATAATTGTAATGTGCAAGATCAATAATTTCATGTATGTGTATGCCACATTATGCATAAACATGAGTTATGCTTCCTAATTTCTCAGTAATCTCTAATAATCATCATTTTAACCCTAATCCAAGTGATAGGATGTTATAATTCTCCCCTCCTAACAAAAATTTCATCCTCGAAATTCTTACCTACTAATACGAATAGGTGGGGATACTGTCGCCTCATATGATCCTCAGTTTCCCATGTTGCTTCCTCAGTTGAGTGATTTCTCCAATGAACTTTCACTAATGGAATCAGTCTGTTTCTCAACTGTTTTGTCTTATAACCCACTATCTTGATCGGCTCCTCAATATAACTCAAGTTGTTATCAATCTCAATATTTCGAGCTGGTAATACATAAGTAGGATTAGATCTATATCTTCTTAACATACTCATATGAAACACATTTTGCAATTGAGACATCTTGTTAGGCAAAGCTAACTTGTATGCTAAAGGTCCAATTCTGTTAAGAATTTCATAAGGACTAATGTATCTCAGGCTCAACTTGCCCTTTTTACCGAATCTCAGTACACCACACCAAGGCGACACCTTCAGAAACACTCTATCTCTAACATTGTATTCCATATCCTTTCTATGCTGATCCACGTAGCTTTTCTATCTATCCTGAGCCGCTTTTATTCGACTTCGATCAATTTCACCTTTTCTACAGTATCCTGTATCAATTCTGTACCCTCAATCATTCTCAAACCTTCCTCATCCCAGTATAGAGGTGATCGACATTTTCTACCATACAACGCCTCATACGGTGCCATCTCAATGCTGCTATGATAATGATTGTTATAAGCAAACTCAATCAATGCTATATACTGATCCCAAGCTCCCTGAAACTCCAATACACATCTCTAATCATATCCTCAACAGTCTTGATAGTTCTCTCACTCTGTCCGTCTGTCTGAGGATGAAATATTGTACTGAAATTCAACTATGTGCCCATAGCTGACTGTAAGCTCTTCTAGAATCTCAAAGTAAATCTGGGATCCTTATCTGATACAATAGACACTGGAACCCCATGCAGTCTCACAATTTCAGTTACATATCTCCGAGCCAACTGATCTAATGTATTATTCTCCCATACTGGTATAAAATGGGCCGACTTAGTTAATCGGTCCATCACAACCTATATTACATCATTCTGCCTCGGAGTCTTAGGCAATCCCATTATAAGACCCATAGTAATTCATTCTCGTTTCCACTCTGGAATAGGTAACGAATGCAATTTTCCAACTGGGTCCTGATACTCAGCCTTAACCTGTTGGCATGTTATACATTTAGAAACAAACTCCGCTACTTGCTTTTTCATTCTAGGCCACCAGAAATGTTGTTTCAATGTGTTAGACATCTTGGTAGTACCAGGATGCATAGCATAAGCGGCCATATGAGTTTCTTCTACAATTTCCTTCCTCAGATCATCAACATTAGGCACACATAGTCTCTGCTTCAGCCACAGTGTATCATCTCTAAAATCAAACTCAGAATCTGTATCCTTCTTAACTTTCTCAATCAATTGCACCATTTCAGCATCTTTACTTTATACTCTTCTAATTCGATCATACAACATTGGCCTCAGTTTCAATGTAGACATCAATGCTTTATTATGTTCTAGATTCAACTCTACATTTAAAGCTCTCAACTGAATCAGGCTTGGTAGCCTCAATAATTGATTCTGAGCTACATTGGTATTCGAATTTCAGCTCAAAGCATCAGCCACTACATTAGCCTTCCCCGGATGATAATCAATTATGCAATCATAGTCTTTTAGTAACTCTATCCATCTTCTCTATCTCATATTCATCTCTTTCTGGTTTAATAGATACTTTAAGCTCTTATGATCAATGTATATATGAAGCGTCTCGCCATATAAGTAATGTCTCCAAATCTTTAGAGCAAAAACTACTGCTGCAAGTTCTAAATCATATACCGGGTAATTCAGCTCGTGAGACCTTAATTGTCTTAATGCATAGGCTATCACCTGGCCATGATGCATCAATACATATCCCAGTCCCTGATGCAATGCATCACTATATACCACATATCCACCAGATCCTGATGGAGTAGCCAACACCGACGCTATAGTCAACTGATGTTTCAACTCTTCAAAACTTCTCTGACACTCGTCATTCCATCTAAATGCCACATTCTTCCTCATAAGTTTAGTCAGAGGGGCTGAGCTTAAAGAAAACCCAACGACAAACCTCCGGTAATAACCAGCTAATCCGAGGAAACTCCAAATTTTTGATACATTCTTCAGTGCCTCCCATCTCATTATTGCTTCAATTTTTATTAGGTCCACCTGAATACCATGCCCCGTTACTATGTGGCCCAGAAATACCACTTGATTTAACCAAAATTCACATTTACTGAATTTGGCATACAGTTGTTTTTCTCTCATAGTCTGCAAAATTATTCTCAAATGCTCAGCATGTTCTTCATTATTTCTAGAATACACCAGAATGTCATCAATGAACAAAATTACAAACCGGTCCAAGTAGGGCTGAAATACCTTATTCATCAATGCTATGAATGGAGCTGGGGCATTAGTCAACCCAAATGGCATAACTAAGAACTCAAAATGTTCATACCTGCATCTGAAAGCACTTTTTGGTACATCAGCCTCTACTATTTTTAGTTGATAATACCCAGACCTCAAACCAAGCTCAGTAACTACTTGAGCTCCCTACAACTGATCAAATAAATCATCAATTCTAGGAAACGGGTATTTATTCTTCACTATAACCCGGTTAAGTTGCCTGTAATCAATTCACAACCTCAAAGTACCATCTTTCTTCTTCACAAACAACACTAGAGCGCCCCAAGGTGAAACACTGGGCCTAACGAATCCCTTCTTGAGCAACTCCTGGAACTAAACTTTCAACTCCTTTAGTTCCATAGGTGTCATCCTATATGGAGGAATGGATATAGGAGCAGTACCTGGAACTACATCAATTGTGAGCTCTGTTTCCCGATTTGGAGGTAAACCAGGTAATTCAACGAGAAATACGTCCAGGAATTCCTTAACCACGGGAATATCCTGTACACTCTGTTCAACTCGAGTATCAATCACATGTCTAGATAGGCCTCACATCCACCATATATTAACTTCAAAGCACTAATAAATGAAATCAATCTAGTTGGCACTGCTTGGCTAATGCCTCTGAATACTGCTCTTAGTTGATTAGGAGACTCTAAAATCACTTCCTTCGAATAATAGTTCATGATGGCCCTATGAGCAGTGAGTCAATCCATGCCTAAGATAACTTCTATCTCCTTAAACTATAAAACAATCAAATTTACTGCCAACTCTGCCTGGTCAATTCGAATCAGACACTTCTTACAGACCTCCCAATCACTCTAGTACTACCAATTGGTGTACTCACCTCTAATCCACATCTCAAGAATTCTCTATCATAATGCAATCTAGATGCCATGTGTGGTATGATAAATGAATACGTAGATCTAGGATCTAGCAGTACATAAACCTCTAAAGTAAATAATGATAACACACTTGCAACGACATCTAGAGATCTGAGCCTCCTGTCTCGTTATAGTATAAACTCTAGCTTGAGACTGTGGCTGATTGCTCCGTACCTCATTCCTCCCAGTAACATTTCTAGACATCATCCAGCCTCTGCCACGACCTCTCTATCCAGTCCCACTGGCTCGACTTTGCTAAATTGTAGGTGCTATTACTCTACTCCCACTCCCACCAGATTGTGGTCCAGACATCAATGTACAATCTCTGATCTGATGATCATGTGAGCCACACCGAAGGCAGGCTCCTTTCAATCTCCAGCATACACCACTATGCTTATTCCCACAATACTAACAAGCTGGCAACTGACCCGATATTGCACCTCTATTATTCCCAGTCTGAGTAAATCCACCCCTCTGTCTGAATCCTGACTGTCTAGATCCAACTGATGGTCTGAATGTTCGGGTTTGACATTTACTGAACCTTCTATTAGAACCACCCTGAGACTCACTGGGCCTCTTTTGTCCAGTTTCTGATCTCTGCTCAGACTGACTGTCCCTCAACAATTGCTCCATTCGGATCGAGGCTGCTTTAAGGTCAGTGAAACTACTCAGGTTAGTAAGAGCTAGCCTTGTCTGAATCTCCATGTTCAGGCCTTCTTCAAATGTTCTGCATTTATTTGCCTCAGTAGGAATTAAGATAGAATCATACCTCATCAGCTCATTGAATCTAATCTCATAATCTGCTACAAACATTCCAGCCTGTTTCAGATCCATAAACTCCCTCCTCTTCCTCTCCATGTATACCAGGGGCATATAATTTTCTTTAAAAGCTATCAGAAAGTCTCCCCAAGTCAAAGTACAAGGCCTGGTGGTACTACCGAGAACAGTCTTCCACCATTGATAAGCCGGGCCTTGTAGCAAAGAAAAGACATAGTCGAATTTTTTGTCCAACTCACAGTACATTTAATCAAATACTCGTTTTATCCGCTCCAACCATCCCTCAGCTTCTGCAGGGTCTATACTACCATAGAAATCTACAGCTCCCTGCTTTCGCAGTTTATCGTACCTCCTTTCCCTTCTCTCAGGAATTCTTGGAGGCACTTGTTCAGGTCGAGATACCGACGACTCTCTACTAGCTCCTTCTGATCTCAGGTCAGCTGAGTGTTCCATTGTTCAACTACGTCAGATAACCTATAATACACAATAACTTTAATTACTATCCGACATTTCCATAACATTTCACACTTAATACCATCACATATCCTTATGGATGCCAAACCATGCTCTGATACTAAAATGTAACATCCCATTCCCAACTGACATATGCACGTGTGTCCATCAGATATACGTGTACATGCCTGTTAGAAATGACATGTTAACTATCTCACCTTCACTGTACATAACATGTCATCATACACTAAACCATCAATCACAGATTTTTAAAACCCAAAATGTTATCACATTATATCAAACCATGATTTACATTGTTTCATATAGTATAATATCATCCATGTTTATACAACATTGTCCTATGAACATAAACAACTCTGTACACACCACATACTATAAACTCAAAAGAAACAATTAAGTCCTCAATCCCAGCTGACCAACCTTTGAACCAAATTTGAGCGTAACACCTGCACAAAATATGCTTCTACAAAGTCTTAGAAGCTAAGTCGTCTCACTCTCGAACCTGAAAAGCAACGGTGCAATTTTGATGAGTTTTGCAAACTCAGCAGAGTAACCATCCTCGATGGTTCACTCATATCATAAAACAAGATCAACTATAATAAGTAATCACACAGTTCAAAGCCACTTGATAAGTATCAAATACTATCACAGATAAATCATGTCTTAGTTAAACAGTTCAATCATATAACGACATTTACACAGCTTTGCAAATCATTCAATGAAATCAATTAATATGCAGATGCGATATGTATGAGACTCATATTCATTTTTATATTGTTGTGACTGTGTGCTTTTACAGTATCCCGAATTATCGGGCTCAGTCAGTCAGTCTATGATTCAATGATCACAGTGAGCCATAGGCTCGAGCCACAAATGCAGGAGCTTAAAGCTCTTATCAGTAACAGTATCAGTGGCAACACCAGTCACAACTCCTTAATATTACATGCATCGGAATGAACTGCATGCCACAGTTTAGTCATCAAATTCAATCACTTTCATTAACATGTAATATAATAGTATATCAGTCACAATATCAGTTACAGTAACAATCACAGTAGCAGTGGTCATCAGACTAGGTCCGGCATTCAACTTTTTAGTTGGGAATCAGATAATCATTTAGGCAGACACATTCTTATTCAATCAGCACTTCAAATATCATTTTCATGCATCAAAACACCTTGGAAAAATATTGTCCGGAATCCAATACATAATCAACACAATCAATCATATTATGAAGCACATAGTTCTACACATTCCTATACAAGCAGCACTTCAATATCTCAATCCAATATCACAGTCATCGGACCTTCATTGTACGGAATCAACAATCAAGCCTCATTCATTCAATCATTTCGAAACAGAATTTAAACAAACAAGTAATTAAGTGAGACCGTCTAGGTTACTCACAGTATGCTCCCAACAGCTATTGCCTTGAAGTACTGGCAATGTCTAGATGCTGTCGTTCAATGCGTTCCTTTGGTTGCAACAAAAATTCAGAAGTTATGAGGGGAGGAGAATGACAACTGAAGACCCCAAAGAGCTGAAGTGATGATTTTGCAAGGTTTGTTGTTGATGGACTAATCAAAAGCTAAACACAAAAGTGAACATGCATGGTTTTTTTTCTCGGTGATGGACAATAACCCAAACAAATGCAGAAGATAAGTGTTTAAATGATGAATAGCAAGAAGGAAGATGACGGTTTCGGTGATACAAAACTAAGGAGCTGCAGAAACGTTCTTGGCCAAAACATAGCTTAGGTGTTACTTTAGTGTTTTGACATGTGTCTCCTTTACATGTGTCACATTTGTCCCCGAATTATACTACCACTTGTCCCCTAGCCATTGGTCCACATGTCATACATTAGTAGGTCCATTTGTCAATCCATAATTAGTCCATTTGTCACACTTCTATTGGTCTTTTTTTATTTTTTTACATTTTTAATCCAAAATACTTTAACTTTCCAAAAGACCCAAAATATCATCATAATTACTAAATCAATTCTAATACACTCCAATATACTTTTCTATCCACAATTCTCATTTATCTTATATTGCTATATTTTCCTTAGTCCAAAATATCCCAAATTTTCAGAAATTTCCTAAAATTCACCAAAAATTTTGAAATAAAACTAATAGTCTTC
>JAOQMS010009139.1:0-16806 GCA_027563885.1 Erythroxylum longipes
CAAACCCATTTGAGCCATAAACATGCTACTTGGATTGAATACTTGCAAAATTTTGACTTTGTCATAAAACACAAATCCGGAAAAGCCAATGTAGTAGATGATGTCTTGTCTATGAAATATACTTTGTTGAGCTCAATGCATGCACTGTTATAGGCTTTGATGACATAAGGGGGTTATATGAGAGTGACAAAGATTTTGGAGTTATAATGTCTAAGGTTAGGGAAAACAATGGTGCATTTAGGGATTTCATTCTTCATAATGGTTATTTGTTCAAAAACAGTTCTTGTTGTATGCCTCAATGTTCTTTGAGAGAGGCAATTTTAAGGGAGGTCCATGGTGGAGGCTTGGCCGGCCACTTTGGAAGGGAGAAAACTTATGATTTGGCCCATGAAAACTTCTATTGGCCAAAGATGTGGAGAGATGTTGAAAGACTTATCCAAGGATGTAACACTTGCAGCCGAGCTAAGATGCAAGCCCAACCGAATGGCCCATACACACCTCTTCCAATTCCAAATGCTCCATGGGAAGATGTAAGTATGGATTTTATTATTGGTTTGCTAAGGACAAGAGGGGGTTCTGATTCAATTATGGTAGTTGTTGATAGATTTTCAAAAATGGCTCATTTTCATACCTGGTACTAAAACTTTGGATGCGTCTTATGTCATGGATTTGTATTTTCATAATGTTGTAAAGCTTCATGGACTTCCTAGAAGCATAATTAGTGACAAAGGTGTAAAATTTTTAAGCCATTTTTGGAGAACACTTTGGGGTAGATTAGGGACAAGGCTCAAATTTAGTACCGCTTTTCATCCATAAATTGACAGTCAAACGGAGGTAGTGAACCGGTCCTTGGGAAATATTCTTTGAGTTTGTTGAAAAGGAAGACAAAGAATTGGGATGCACTCTTACCACATGCTGAATTTGCATATAATTTCTCAAAAAGTAAGACAACCCAATTTTCACCTTTTAAGATAGTTTATGGACTAAGCCTTTATGTCCACTTGATTTGAGTCCAATTCCTCACATTGGGCTGAGCAATATAAAAGTAGAAGAAAGGGCCGAGCATATCATCAAAATCCATGAGAAGGTCAAAGAAAATATCTTAAAGCACAATGACAAGTACAAAAGGCAAGCCAAACTCAAAAGGGCCGTAGAGTTCAATGTTCGAGATTTAGTGTGGGATTACTTGAGGAAGGTAAGATTTCCATCCAAAAGAAAGTCCAAACTCAATGAGAGAGCTGAAAGCCCATTCAAAGTGCTACAGAAGATAGGCCCAAATGCCTACAAGATTGAGCTACCGAGTGGTTACAAAATTTCTAACGCTTTCAATGTAGGTGATTTAAAAGCTTATGTTGAAGACACAATGGAAGACCAAAATGATCAACAAGGTTCGGCCTTTGAAGAGGGAGAGGATGATGGAGGACCATCAAACAAAGCCTTGGAAGATATGTCCAACATGGGTTTTGGAGCCCAAGAAGAAGAACCAGCCAAGAAGGATGAAGAGTTAGAAGATGTTGGCCTCAACATTCTCCTACAATACCAAGCTTTATGGAAACCTTTTAGGGACTCTAAAGCCTTGGTCCAAGTTGATGATCTTGAAACCCAAATGGAGTCCATAGGGGAGAAGGTTCTTGGTCAAAATCAGGTCACATGTTGTCCTGTAACTTGACTTGGCCAAGAGAAGGTATAATACTTTCAACCTATGGTATGCTTTCAATAAGAGCAATTCATTGCTCATAAGTTTCCTATTTAATGTGTTTAATGTGAATTTGTGTGTTTTAATTCCTATCCTTAATTTTCCACATTAATACATGTATACTGGACAATTATGGACAGTTTTTTTTTGTCATGAATGTTTCATTAAGAGTCCATTAGGAGGTGAGAAACTGAATCATGTGGTTCTCCACCTTCCTTTTAGCTAAGTTTCCTATTTAAGTCATGTTTTGTTTCCTTTTAAAGGAGAGAATTTTATGAATAAAAATCTTGAGTTTTATTCTCAAATTTAGTGGGAATTTGCTCTTGGGTTGTCTATTTACTGAAAATAGAACAAGGGTTTGTTAGTTTTCCAAAAACTTCCACGTTTTTTTTCAATCTTCTTCTTCCTTTCCCGAAACAGTATCATTCCTGACCCGTTTCACCAACTCGTCCATAACTTTTCACAAACTCATTAAAATATGAAACTTCCTTCACCAAAGTTGTAGTTGACTTCTTGCTCTACAATTTTGCCTTTAGAACCATCCCTAAATTTCTTTGTAGTTTGTCTGCAAATTACAAAACAAGCTGCTACTAATTCTTAATCCGATAAACACAAAACTAGACCAAACTTTCACTTATCATCACCCACCACCTCCAACCAAATTCCGACCACCAAAATGATCACACGCCATCAAGACCTCCTCCATGTGATTCTTGAACTAGTAGCTATCGTAATGAATAATTAGGCACGCACAACCTATTTTCTCTAAATAGAAATCCTTCATGCTTATAAAACTTTCCAAATCCAGAATTAGCACAAGCTTCAAACACATTAGCAAAATCAGGATCATTAGCATACAAATCCTTTATATAATCAAATCCTAATAGCATAGTACTTAAAGTAGATAGTAAAGCACACCTCCTAGATAATGCATCAGCAAGCACATTTTCCTTACCTTGCTTGTACTTAATCACTTAAGGAAAGGATTCTAGGAACTCCATCCTTTTGCATGTCGAAGGCTCAACTTACCTTGGCCCTTCAAATGCTTTAAGGACTCATGGTTAGTATGAATCACAAACTCCTTGGGCCACAAATAATGCTACCATGTATCCAAAGCCCTCACTAAAGCATGCATTTTTTTGTCATAAGTTGGGTAGTTTAGGGCTGCTCTACTAAGTTTCTCGCTAAAT
Source organism: Erythroxylum longipes (assembly GCA_027563885.1). Classification (NCBI taxonomy): domain Eukaryota; kingdom Viridiplantae; phylum Streptophyta; class Magnoliopsida; order Malpighiales; family Erythroxylaceae; genus Erythroxylum; species Erythroxylum longipes. The sequence goes on from JAOQMS010009139.1 coordinate 2,887, forward strand.
TAAGCTAAAGGTCGGCCTTCTTACATCAACACTGCTCCAATTCCTATACCTGAAGCATCACACTCAATTTCAAATGTGTTAGCAAAGTTAGGCAAAGCTAATAATGGTGCTGAACTAAGCCTTTCCTTTATCAAGTTGAAACCTTTTTTTTGTTCATCTCCCCAATTGAACCCTACACTTTTCTTGATAATTTTGGTTAGAGGTGCAGCTATAGTTCTAAAATCCTTAACAAACCTCCTATAGAAGCTTGCTAACCTATGAAAACTCCTCACCTCAGTCATGAATTTTGGTGTTGGCCACTCTCGAATGGCCCTGACCTTTTCTTCATCTACCTCAATGCCCCTAGAACTTACAACATATCCAAGAAAAACAAATTGATCAGTACAAAAGGAACATTTCTTGACGTTAGCATATAACCTCTCTTTGCGTAAAATACTTAGCACAAATTTTAGGTGTTGAACATGCTCACCTAAGCTTTTTCTATATACAATGATATCATCAAAATAAACAACTACAAACTTACCAATTTAGGAGCGCAACATATGATTCATTAATCTCATAAATGTACTTGGTGCATTGGTTAAACCAAATGGCATAACTACCCACTCATATAGACCATGCTTGGTCTTAAATGCTGTTTTCCATTCATCTCCTTCACGCATTCAGATTTGATGGTATCCACTCTTTAAGTCAATTTTTGAGAAAACACAAGAGCCATATAACTTATCAAGCATATCATCTAGCCTAGGAATGGGGTATCTATACTTTACCGTTATCTTGTTGATAGCTCGGCAATCAACACACATTCTCCAAGATCCATCCTTTTTAGGCATTAACAATACTAGCACAGCATATGGAATCAAGCTTTCTCGGATGTATCCCTTTGCTAGCAACTCCTCAACCTACCATTGTAGCTCCTTAGTCTCCTCAAGATTTGTTCTATAAGTTGGCCAGTTAGGAATGGATGCTTCGAGGATGAAATCTATTTGATGTTCAATCCCTCTCATTGGTGGTAATCCATGGGGAATCTCATGGGGAAAGACGTCTTCAAATTCCTGCAAAAGAGAAGAAACAACACTAGATAGAATAGGATTAAGGTCATTAGTACTTAGGAATGCTTCTTTGTACAAGAGTACAAAGATGGACCCCTTTAAGATAAGAGCTCTCTTGACCTCACCTTCTTTTGCATGGAAAGCAGAGTTTCTATCTTTTTCTCTCTCTTTGCTTCTTTTTTTCTTTATTTTCTTTCTTTTTTTCTGCTTCTTTTTCATACTCTTTCTTTGTTTTCTCTTTTTCTGTTGTTTTTGTTTCTTTTGCACTCTCTAGCTCACTCCTTTTCTTTTCATATTCACTCTTTAATCTCACTTGATCTTCATACACCTGTTTGGGTACAAGAGTTATAGGTCTACCATGCATTACAAAAGAATAATTATTCTTGAATCCATCATGCATAGCCCTCTATCAAATTGCCATGGCCTTCCCAACAACAAATGTCCAACATTCATAGGAAGCACATTATAAAGTACATCATCACTATATCTCCCTATCGTAAACAAAATTAAGACTTATTTGCTGACCTTTATTTCACCATATTCATTTAGCCATTGCAGCTTATAAGGTTGCGGATGCTTTAAAGTTAGGAGCTTCAATTTTTCCACAAACAAGGTGCTAGCAACATTGGTGCAACTTCCTCTATCTATGATCATGCTACACATTTTGCCTCTAATGTAGCAGCGGGTATGGAAGATGTTCTCACGCTGTGCATCCTCCTCCTCTTTCACTTGCACACTTAAAGTCCTTCTAGTGACAAGAGCTTCACCAACTATTGGATATTCCTCCCCTTTACTCTCAACTAGCTCTTGTTCAGAATTGGCCTCATTTGCTTCACTTTCATATTCTACTTCGCCATCCCTCCGTATCACCATCACCTTCTTGTTAGGGCATTGTGATGCTATTTATCCCCTGCCCAAATACTAAAACATTTGATATCACTATTTTTAAAGTTGGGCAACTTCTTTACCTTTACTTGCAGTAGATGTCTTGCTTAAATTGGGCATTTCCCTTCTTTCCACCTTGCTATCTGTTTTGTTCCATTTTGATCTTCAAGTAGAAGTGGTCGAACTATGTTTGGAACCCCCTCTCTTAAGTTGTTGTTCCACCTTCATGGCCATGTGCACCATGTCCTCAAGTTCCACATAGTGTTGCATCTCCACTACATCCTATCTCTATTCAAGCCCTTTAAGAAGCGCGCCATGGTTGCTTCTTGGTCTTCCTGTACATCAGGTCGAATCATGGCCAACTCCATTTCTTACTCTTCCACACTTTTCGTTGGGTGAGGCTATGTAACTTGTTGTACAAATCCCGGTACTAGTGGGACGGGACAAACCTCTTCCTCATGACAACCTTCATTTCCTCCCCAGTTTCAATGAGCCTCTCACGATTGCTTCTCCTAGGTAAAATAAGTTGATCCCACCAAACAATAGCATAGTTTGTAAACTCAACAGCAACAAGTTTTAACTTTTTTTCTTCGGAGTAATTATAGGAATCAAAAACTTGCTTTACTAGCTCTCCCACTCCAAATAAGCCTCTGAATCACCTTTTCCTTGGAAAGGAGGAATATTGAATTTAATGCTGCCCAAATTCCTATCTACTTGATCCACAACTCTTCTCTTTCTTCCACCCTTTCTAAGGTGTTCAATTCTGTCCAAAGGAGCATGATTATCAAACTCCTCAAGATCATCATCCTCATCATCAAATTCATCAAGAACTGGTTGCCTTTGTTGCCTCTACACTTGTGGTGCCTCAATTCCATGATTTCTTTGCAATCTAGCTATAGCTGCATCTTGCCTTTCCAACCTATCAAGGATTTCACCAAATATGATTTCCATGTGCTCTAAATGTTGCCACATGGCCCTTTGCTCTACAGTTTCATTTACCCTCCTCTCTGTTCCACCAGAAGCCATTTTAAGTGAAATATGCAAACTAGAATAAAAAGTGAGTAGTAAAAGATCAAGAAAGCAAAGATTCACTAAAAGAAAACAAGAACACAAATTCAGAAACAAGAATTCAAAAAGACTCAAAAGAACATGAAAGATCATATTTGTCACAACCAAAAAGAAATGAATTTTTGGGAGATTTAAAAAAAACAAACAAGAAAGCATAAGAAGATACGTACGAGTTCAATAGAATTAAACCAAAGCTCTAATACCAAACTGATGTGGACCCGACAAGAACGTGTTTTTGAACCCACATATCAAATTCAGAAAACGAATTTCCAGGGCCAGTTGGAATATGTAACAGCGGAAAGACCTTTAACCCATTGATTAAAGAAAAAAGAACCAAAGATATTGAAAAGGGATGACAGCACAAACACTAGGGAAAGGTGTTTAATAAGTCTCTCACAAGGATATAACCTAGATGAGTTTTCAGTTCTAAGAAGAACCAAGAGTTGTGAAGAAAAACTCACTTTTCAGTTCAGAATTGATGATAATCTCCTTACAATTGTTTTTGAAGGCTACTTAAATATTTTCTAGAAACCTAACAAACCCTAACTAATTAAAATAAGCCCAAAACAAACCAAGCTGGGTTGAAATTAACTAAATTAACTTAAACAGTGGAAGCAACTAAAACCCAAAATAATAAAAGCTATCCAAATAAACTGAAACCCTTGGGCTTAAATAGTTTAAATAGCCCATTATTACATAAAAATACCAAAACAAGGTCTAAAACACGCAACTAAAGCCAAAGGTCCCGCACTAAGCAAAGGGAGAGCGGTATATGGGCAAATTCTGAACTCCACAGAAAGCTTGTCCATTGAGGGGCCAAACGAACTCTGATTTAGATGTTCTTGGGCATTCTGGAAAGCTCAAGATGTCCTCAACTCTCATGAAGATCACAAACTGAAATGAAAACTCTAAGGAGTCCAAAATTAGGAATCTTTCATATCTACCCCACCTACCAGCATGCAAAGTAGCTTGGTTGGATGCCCCACATCTAAGGCATCCCCAATGGCTTGCTTGGCTTGAACATCTTCAATTAGTCCATTTAGAGCCTCTTTCATTCTTCTAGCCTTTGCTCAAATCATTGGCCCTCCTCCAATGCGTAAAGGATCATCAACTTGAGCTGGACTAGATTGCTCCCTCCTTGGTATGTCCTCCATGGCTTGATCTCCATCACATCAAACCCCCACAATGTGATTCACACACAAGTGTGTCACGCATAGAGCAATTAGGCACACAAAGCTTATTCTCCTTAAACAAGTACCCATCATGCCTATAAAACTTTTGAAATACAACATGCTCACTCGCATCATAAATATCCCCAAAATCAGAATCTAAGGTATAAAAATCTCTAATAAACTCAAATCAAAGCATTTTAGAACTTAAAGTACTGATTAGAGTGTACCTTCTTGATAGTGTATTAGCTACTACATTTTCCTTACCTTGCTTGTATTTGATCACATATGGAAAAGTTTCAATGAACTCTAGCCATCTTGCATGTTTCTTGTTAAACTTACCTTGGCATTTCAAATGCTTAAGTGATTCATAGTCATAATGCACTACAAACTCCTTTTGCCATAAGTACAAGTGTCCAATGCTCTTACCAAGGCATAGAGCTCCTTGTCATAAGTGGAATAGTTCAGTTGTGGTCCATAAAGCTTTTCACTAAAAAAAAGCAATAGGATGCCTAACCTGCACCAAAACAGCACCAAAACAGCACCAATACCTATCCTGGAAGCATCACATTCAATTTCAAAAGCTTCATTAAAGTTAGGCAAACTTAGAACAGGTGTAGAACACAATTTATATTTCAAAGTATTAAATGCAATTCTTGTGCCTCATTCCACTTAAAGCCAACATCCTTTTTAATTATTTCCATGAATGGTGCAGCAATGATGCTAAAGTCCTAAACAAAATGCCTATAAAAGCTAGCCAAACCATGAAAGCTACCCATATCACTAACTAACTTAGGAGTAGGCCAATCTTTGATAGCCTTAACCTTCTCCTCATCAACATGAAGACCACGGGCAGAAATAACAAAGCCAAGAAACACAACTTTATCCCTAGAAAAAGAACACTTTTTAAGCTTAGCATATAACTTTTCACTTCTAAGTGCCTCAAGTACAGATTTACGATGCAAAACATGCTCATCTAGGATTTTGCGATAAATTAGAATATCATCAAAGTATACAACCACAACTTGCCAATAAATTCACACAAAACATGGTTCATCAATCTTATGAAAGTGCTAGGTGCATTTGTCAAATCAAATGGCATGACCACCCATTCATACAAACCATATTTAGTTTTAAAAGTAGTTTTCCATTCATCTCCTACTTTCATCCTAACTTGATGATATCCACTCATGAGATCAATTTTTGTAAGAAAACGTGCAACATGTAACTCTCAAGTATATCATCTAGTCTAGGAATGGGGTGGCAATACTTTACTGTTATCTCATTTTCTGCACTACAATCCACACACATGCTCCATGTTCCATCTTTCTTTGGCACTAACAACATAGGAACAACACATGGGCTTAAGCTTTACCTTTCTTGCCCCATCTCTTAAAGTTCTCCACTTGCTTCTAAAGTTCCTTTGTCTCCTTGAGATTACTCCTATAAGTTGGGTGGTTTGGAATTTGAGCTTCTAGCACAAAATCAATATAGTGTTCATGACCCTCAAAGATGGAAGTCCCTTGGGCATCTCATCTAGAAACACATCTGAGTATTCTTGCAAAATAGATTTAATAACACTAGACACAGAAGAATCAAGGTTAGCCTCATTATAAAGAGTTTCTCTATAGTTAAGCAAAATTAAAGGCTTATGTGTGTACAACACTTGTCTCAACTCTCTTGATTTTGCAAAGAAAGTACTCTTTTTTCTTCCGCTCCTCTTTTCACTCAACTCTCCTTTTTCGATTTCACTTCCCTCTTTTTTTGCTCACTACTACAATTTCTCTCAATTGGGCTTTTATTATCAATTTCTTTCATGGCCTCTTTTCCTTCTTTTTCTTTTTAAACTCTTGGCCTCCCTTTGTTTTAGTTCTTCCATGGCTTTTGCATGCCTGATTTGATCCTCATGGAGTTCCTTTGGCGATAGAGGACCTAAAACATAGGTCTGATCTCCCATTTTGAATGAGTACCTATTCTTATAGCCATCAGGGATCATAAGCCTATCATACTGCTAAGGCCTCCCCAACAATATGTGGCCCGCTTGCAATGTTACTACATCACAGAAAACCTCATTTAAATATCTACCAATGGAGAATGCAACCGTAACTTGCTTTTGCACCTTCACTTCCCCATATTCATTAAGCCATTGTAACTTGTTTGGGCTAGGATGTTTGATAATAGGCAGACCTAACTTCTCCACCAAAATTGTATCAGCTACATTGGTGCAACTTCCTCCATCTATAATCATACTACACATCTTACCATTTATCAAGCAATGGGTATGGAAGATTTTTTCTCTTTGCTCATCCACCTCAATCTTCTCTAGCACATTAAGAGCACACCTAACCATAAGGGCTTCGGCTTGGACAGGTTTTCCACCTCCACATCATTACAATCCTCTAATGGAGGTATTTTTTCATCTTCACTCTCTTGAGATTCAATTCCCCCATCATCCCTCTAAAGCATAATTTTTTTATTTGGGTATTGAGAAGTTATATGACCAGATCCTAAACATTTGAAACATTTGATATCTTTATGCTTAGAAGGTGTATTAACAACATTAGAGTTAGAATTGGTATTTTTAGAGGTTGTCCCCTCGTCTTTGGACTTCTCCTTGTAGTCATTGGACTTGTCCTTTCCCTTCTCTTCCTTCTTAGGTCATTTGGAACTCCATGAATTTGAAGAACCAGAATTGTATGCCTTGTTAGAGCCCTTACTCCTCAATTGCCTTTCGATCTTCATGGCCATATTAACCATGTCCTCAATTTCCACATAATGGTGCAACTCCACCACATTTGCTATATCTTTGTTCAAACCAGCAAGAATCCTTGCCATGGTGGCCTCCCTATCCTCTTCAATATTAGCCCTGATCATGGTTATTTCCATCTCCTTATGATAGTTCTTCATGCTCTTAGTACCTTTTGTCAAGGACTGGAGCCTTTGGTGCAACTCCTTATAGTAATAGCTAGGCACAAAGAATTTCTTCATTATGGCCTTCATTTTTTCCTATGTCTCAATAGGCCTTTCATTAGCTCTTCTTCTACTCAATAGTAACTAATCCCACCAAACAGCAGTATAGTGTGAGAATTCAACTGTCGCCAACTTCACCTTTTTCTCTTATGAGTAGTTGTGGCAAGCAAATATCATCTCAACTTTCCTTTCCCACTCTAGGTTGGCATTTGCATCATTTTTCCCTCGAAAAGGATGTATCTTCATCTTGATGCTACCAATATTCTTGTCCATTCTTTCTACTTCTTCTTCCCTTCCTCTTTCATTTCTTGCTATATTACCACCTCTAAATCTGCCCCTACTATATCATCCACCTCTGCCTTGATTTCTGCCCCTATGCCACTCCTCCTCATCGTCCTCATCAAAATCATCATACTCTTCATAATTGTACGTGTTTCGGATTAGAGTAGTAGCATCTCTTCTATTTCTTGAATCTCCTCTACCAGCAGATTGTGATTCCTCCTCCAATCTCTCAAACCTTTCTTCCATATCATCAAACCTCGAGTTAAGCCTATCAAATTGATGACACATGGCTTGCAAAGTGAAGTTCTGATCTGTTGGATTCCTTTGATCTTTCTTCGTTGAACTATTATCACTTTTATTAGACATGTTGTTAAAAACCTACAAGAAAATGCTAGAAAGAACCTCATTAGCACTCCATCGCGTGTTTCACTTTACAATTTTTTTTTACCACTCGTATTTCACATAAAATATTGTCTTTTCACTAGATAGGCTCACACTCTCTTACCTTTTACCTCTCAAGTGATGCCTTGAAGGTTACTCTTTAGAAACCAATTCAAGCAATAACAAGCAAATAGCAAACAATACAAATTAATTAGAAAAGAACAAGATAAATCCTAACAAGAAACAAAATGAACAAAAACTAGAAGAAAATATAACAAACGGACAACAACAAATTTTCCATGCCAATACACGGATGAAGAATGTTTATGCAATGATTCTTATAAGTAATTGAACAATATGAGTGCGAAATTGTCCAATTCAATGTGTTAAGATGCAAAGATAGGCATAAACAAGAAATTAAAAAAAGAAACAAAGAAAGACACACCAATGAACTTAGAGGAACAAGTTCAAATCTTCCCCAAATTGAAAGATAGGTAATTCAATGTGTTTTAATGATTCTTGCACACAAATTAGCCTACTTTGAGTTTACAACCTAAATATATGAAAAAGAAATGATTGTCGGATTGTGGATTGACAAGAATTGCATATATGATTCAAAGAAAACTATCTTGATCAATCTAAAATTTTCTCTTTTGTTTTTTTTAATGTTTTTCGCGATTTCTTTCTTTTCTGATTCCTTTTTCTTTTTTTCTTTTTTTTTCATGATTTCTTTCTTTTTTGATTTTTTATTTAGGTCTAAAGATTAAGAAAAGCAAAGATTCACTAAAAGAAAACAATAACACGAATTCAGAAACAAGAATTCAAAAAGACACAAAAGAACATGAAAGATCAGATTTGTCACAACAGAAAAGAAACGAAATTTTCAAAGAAACAAACACGAAAGCATAAAAGGATACGTATGAGTTCAATAGAATTAAGCCAAAGCTTTGATACCAAGATGATATAGAAACCCTAAGAAATCTAAGTTCTTGAAGCCTCCTAATTCTATTAGTTCATTACCCCAACTTTTTATCCCAAGAACATGCTATATTAAGCCTCGATTTCATGAATTGAGACCTAATCCCAAAGAAATCAGAAACTGATTCACGTTGCAAGTACTTACTTATTGTTGCAAATTAATTTCTTAAAGTAACCAAGAAGGCAATCACAACTCTTTTGAAGAAATCCAAATTCTGGAAATTTTATTAATCAATGACGCAAAAGTGCTCTTACAACCCTCATCTTATTCTATTTATATTGTAGAAAATAAGATGACGTAAACTTCTAAAGCAAAACAATGGGCTTCATATAATCAACCCATAAAAAAGTTCAAAACTTAAACTAAATAAAAGCAAATAATGGGCTTAATATAAACAGCCTATAAAACAAGTTCAAAACTTAAACTAAATAAAAGTAACTAAATTACAAGCCCAAATAATATAATTAGCCCTTTTATAAGAGATATTGAGCTTGTCTTCAAAATTATCTAAGTACTAGCCTCTTCATGCCTTCCTTAGCAAAATTATAAGCTTTGGCATGCCTTGGTGTTCCTCCATGGATGTTTTGGCCTCATCATGAATTTGAGATGTGATTAAGCCTTAAACAAATCCTTGTATAGCTTGTTTGAGCTTTGAAGCTTGCTGCCTTGTAATTGGTCCACTAGACGTAGAAAGCTTGTCTTATTGAGTAGTATTGTGGTGTTGAACCTCCTTGCCATCCTTGCCAAGGCTAGTTATATCACGAATCGTGGCATTTCAACTTAAAACCAATCTTGTTATAAACACGAAAACCAAGTATAAAGCTTAATGATTTAAGACAAAAGCAGATTCTAATGGATGAATATGCATAACATACCTCTTAAGTGTTGGACTATGAATGGCTTATGCCTTCTTAAAAGTTTTAAGAGCAAACCAATGTGCCTTGATGAAGCCACAATAATGATGAAAAGGGTTAGTTATGTAAAGATAAGTGTCCTAACAAATAGCAGTGCTTAACTTCCATATTTCATTCCACCGTAAGACTAGATGAGTCTAACAACCTTTTAAGGATGGCATAATGGTATTATAATTGGAGGCCTAGACTAGTGAATCATAGTCAAGTTTGGAAAGCCAAAGGAAAAATATTTCAAATTGAAATTTACAAGTTAATGTAATAGGATGGGAAAAATAATGAATCTGCATCCAATAGTGAAGAATGCAACAACTAAATGTAACATACTACTTCCATAAAGCATACGCCGAACATTCAGAGGATATTCGCGAACACACCTTATGAGAATGGCATGTTAGAATAGTCAAATAACTTATTATGGCATCACACATAACATAAGTATTCAAAAGGTTAACTTTTTCCATTTCATTAACAAACATAACTTACATTGTAGCATTACACTTCCATCTGATCAAACACCCGCTCTGTTCTTTCCAACCAACCTTCTACCTCAGTAGGGGCCTGTATTCAACATGTCTGTACTTCCATAGAAGTCTACAAGACCCTCTTTTCTAAGTTTATCATACCTCCTTTCTCCCTTCTCAGAAATTCTCTGAGGCATTTGTTCAAACTGAGGTATTGGAGACTGTCTATTAGATCCTATAGACTTAAGGTCAGTTGATTCTATGACTTGATCTTCTATAGTGGATGACCTATAATAAACAATAAGTGTGATCACTATACAAGTCTGTCACTATATTTCATGTTTAAATGCTTATATATGTCTCTATAGATGCTAAACCATGCTCTAATACCAAAATTTGTAACATACCACTTCTATAGAACATATACCGAACATCTAGAGGATATTCGAGAACATACCCTATGAGAATGGCACGTTAGAACAGTCACATAACTTATTATGGCATCACATATAACACAAGTATTCAAAAGATTACCTTTTCCCATTTCATTCGCAAACATAACTTACATTGTAGCATTACACTTCATAATCCATATATTTACATTACCAAAAACATCTGAGAGTTTAATGCTCTTTTACAAATGTTCTATATGAAATGAGAAAATTAAATAAACACAATCTACTAGACTCCTCAGATATTAGCTGACCAGACCTTTGAGCCATTCTTGTTCCCAAAAATTGACAGTACTAAACTTCTATTAGATTGCCTTAAAAGCTAGGTCTCCTTGTACTTGAAAATCAACGATGCAATTTTGATGAGTTTATGAACTCAGCGAGTGAACCATCATTGACGTATTTGCTCAAGTCAAAACATAAACATCAAAGGTATGAAATCAAATTTAAAAGTATATCACAATATCCAATTTTGTATACCACAACACCTTTCATCACATTTTAACAAGTATAACAGGTACATAACATTGCATACCACTATATTAAAATAATTTAGTAATTCATTGTAATCATTCACACAATACATGTAAATTTATGTATGCAAATGCACATGTGACTCCAATTTCATTTTACTTTATTGTGACTAAGTGCCTATTTACTATCCTGTATCTATTGTGGATACCAGGCTCATTTCATTTACTGTCCCATACCTTTTGTAGATACCGAGCTCATTAATAACTGAGCCTATGGCTCTTTGTGCACATCCTGAACTTAAAGATCTTTTTTACGTTGGTCACTCTGGTCACAACTCTTTTATTTGATCATGAATATCAATGTACAGATGCATCAATTCATATAATATGCTATCAATACTTTTCATTCAATGTGCTCATGTCATTTATCACATTCTTCGGATCTAAGTCTGGCATTCCACATTCAATTAAGTACACATTCAGTATTACACATACAATTTGAAAGCGCTTCCAATACATTCCCGAATATCAAAACTTCCAATACATTCCCAAATATCAAACTCCTCGGACCAACAATGTTCGAAATTATCACAATCATATAAGTAATAATTCAATAACTAAAATTTAAACAGAAACAAATTAATCATAGTGAGAAAACATCTAGGTTAACTCATAGTACGCTCCAAGTAAGCTATTGCCTTGATGACCCGACAATGTCTAGATGCTGACGATCAATTTGTGCTTCTTTAGTCATGCAATACACACATATTTTACACATTACAAAGTTGATTAATCATATAAATATTTAATCATGCACATGTATATGTGTCATGTTCAATGCATGCTCAATTAACTTTCCGAGTATGTATTCTTATTCACAATTCTTAGCCATTCATACATCATAGTTTGGATATAACTAGTTTGTAATTAGGTTTATACCTTAAGTAAACTTGATTATTCTAAATTCATCAACTATACATTCACCAACCCTTTTTTAGCATTATATATATTCACACAATTTTCTAATTCTCGTCCAATCATTCTTAATACATTACTCATATCTTTTGGATAACATTTGTATTCATAATAACACCTTTATTCCTTTAACAACTGATAATTTCCAGATTTAGATACATTGATATCAAAACAATCCATTCCTTAAGTTATAACATCAATTAACAACCTAAACTTATCAAACACTTAACCATTTAATCAAGCAACTATCTAAGTTCATTTCAAGCCTCAATTAAGTCCAAATGCACCAAAGTAAAGTGACTTATTGTTAGTTAATTCAACAATCACACAAAAGAACATTTTTTTCACTTCAGAGCATCACCTACAATAGTGGGAAGGAGCTAATGCAGCTTCCACAGTCGTGGGATGAGTGAACTAAAGAATGACCATCCATTTTCTTTAATTTTTTTTCCAGATTTTAACACCTTTATACCAATTTCAAAACATCTTCATAATATTCCACTAATTATACCTCAATTATGCCTTAATTGTACTCCAATTCCTCATCAATTTCATCTCCAATTCTAACTCAAAATTATTCAATTGGCAGCTCATAAACTATTGTCTTTCATGTATCAAAACAAAATAGAAACTATCATTCCCTATCATACATGTAGTCCTATTCCTTTCCCATTTCAAGAACACTACACTAGCACCTTTCTTTAGAATAAATTCACCTTTATTATACTTCAAATTCGAACCTAATTCATCCATATAACAACCTATAACCTATGGTTTTGATACATCAAGAGCAAAGCATAAAAGTATCCAAGTTCATCCATCATATTTTAGCACACTTCATCATCAACATCATATACAATCCATCCCAATTCAATCATCATAGTCTTTCTATTAAAACATGCCATAAAGATCAATACTTTACTTACTTGTTTAGCTCAAATTCCACCTCAATTCATCAAGTTAACCTAGCCCTCCATGCATGCAAGGTCATCACAAATTCAAGGTGGAAATAGGTTGGTTTTTAGCAAGGATAAAAGACCGTAACAAGAACAACAATGTTCTGGTTCTTTACCTAACATTATTAAGGGTAAAAGTATAGATTTGGTGTGGCAATTTAGCAAGACTTAAACAAAAATATAGAGATGTGAGATAGAAGCAAGTTTCGCTGTAGAGAAAAGAAGAAGATGGTGAATGTTCTAGCAGAAACACTTTCTGCATTAGCTTAATTTAACTAGGTGCAAGGTGTCACCATGTTTTAATGACATATGTCACTAGGCATGCATTCCATTTGTCCCATATATAAGCTTCCAAATGTCACCAATATGCTAGGCCATTTGTCACTCAATCATTGTTACCATATGTAAATTAATTACCTATGCCAATTGTCACTAAATTTTCTGTTGGCCCTGAATTTTTTTTATTTATTTAAGCATGATTTGAATGAAGTGTGAGGTTTTCATAAGTTAAGTTCTTGGAGTTAATTATTATGTAATGATAGTAGGATTTTTATTATATGGTTTAGTTGTATTAAAGTAATAAGAAGGTTGAAGGGTATTTTTGGAAGATTACTTAAGGCTAAAAGAGCATAAGCTTATAAGGAAGGGTGAAATGGATTTTTTGGGCTCATTAAGGGTAAAAAGGGGAAAAGAAGTGTTGTCTTGTAATTGAAGAAGAATAAAAACGAAATTGAAGAGATGAAAAGAGAGAGTGTCGCGGGAGAGGACAAAAGAATGGAAAATTAACTAGGTTTTTCAATTTTCTTAGTTTTAGAGAGTGATTTTAAAGTTGTGCAAGAAGGGAAAAAGAAAGAGGAAGATTAGAGCTTCCATTTGAGCCAAGAGACTCAATAATTGGTGAAG
>JAOQMS010009149.1:0-16806 GCA_027563885.1 Erythroxylum longipes
TACGAATCCAAAAAACAACCACCAATCCGTGTCAAAAAGGTATTTTTGCGCATCCTATATGTTTTCGGTTATACATCATGTTGTGTTATGGTCTCTTCCGCAGCGTCTTGTGAATACTGGGGCCATACGCGATCCAACAGTTTTTCCCACCAAAGGTGCCTGACGATCATGCGAATGGGCTGTTTTGCACATTGAATGTGCCTAGCGACCATGCTAATGGGCTATTTTGCCCATTGAAGGTGCCCAGTGACCATGCCAACGGGCTGTGTTGCCCACCGAAGGTGCTTAACAGGCCATTTTTTTCACCAAAGGTGCCTACAAACATGCCAATGGGCAGTTTTGGCCATCCAAGGTGCCTAGCAACTATGCCGATATTCTACTTTGCCCACCGAAGATGAGCCAACAGGCTGTGTTTCCCACTGAATGTGCCTAATGGGCCATTTATTCCACCAAAGGTGCCTGATGACTATGCCAACCGGTTGTTTTGCACACCAAAAATGTGCCAATGGGTTGTATTTCCCACGAAGGTTCACAATGGACTATTTTTCCCACCGATGGTGCCTAGCAACCGTACCAACGAGCTATTTTGCCCATCGAAGGTGTTCCAACGGGCTGTGTCTCCCACTAAAGGTGCCTAGCTAACGTGCCAATAGGCTGTTTTCCTATCGAAGTTTGACCAATGGGTTGTTTTTCCTAACAAAGGTACCCAACAAACTATTTTACCCACTGAAGGTACCTAGCAACTATGCCAACGGGCTATGTTACCCACCAAAGGTGTGCCAAATGGCTGTATTTGGCACCGAAGGTGCTCAGTGAGTGTGCCAACGGGCTGTTTTACCCATCAAAGGTGCTTAACGACCGTGGCAATGTGCTTTGTTGCACACCGAAGGTGTGCCAATGGGTTTTTTCGCAATGAAGGTGCTTAGCAAATGTGCCAATGGGCTATTTCGCCCACCGAAGGTGCCTAATGATTATGCCAACATGTTGTTTTTCCCACTGAAGGTGTGACAACATGCTATTTTTCACATCAAAGGTGCGCCAACGAGCTATTTATTCCACTGAATGTGCTTTGAGAATGTTCCAACGGACTATTTTGCCCATCAAAGGTGCCTAGCGATTGTGGCAACGGATTTTTTTCCCCCACCAAAAGTGCCTAGCAAATGTGCCAATAGGTTGTTTTTCCCAATAAATGTGTACCAATCGGTTGTTTTGCCATCGAAGGTGCCTAGCAACCGTGTCAAGGTGCTATTTTTCCTACCTAAGGTGCACCAATAGGTTGTGTTTCCCACCAAAGGTGCCCAACAAGTTGTTTCTCCCATTGATGGTGCCTAACAACCGTGCCAACATGCTATTTTGCTTATAAAAGGTGTGCCAATGAGCTGTGTCTCCTACCGAAGCTCCCCAACGAGCTATTTTTCCCACCAAAGGCCAAGTGGGCTATTTTTCCCACTATTGGTGTGCCAATGGGTTTTGTTTCCCACGAAATGTGCTCAACAAGCTGTTTTCCAATCGAAGGTGCCTAGACACAATGCCAAAAGCCTATTTTGCCTAACGAAGGTGTGCCAACGGGTTATTTTTCCTACCGAAGGTGCCCAACGGACTGTTTTGCCCACTGAAGGTACCTAGGGAACATGTCAACGGGGTGTGTTGCCCACTGAAGGTCTGCCAATGATTAGTTTTTCCCATCGAAGGTGCCTAGCATATGTGTCATGGGTTGTTTTCCCATCGAAGGTACCTAGAGTATGTGCCAATGGGCTGTTTTCCCACCGAACGTGCTTAGCAACTGTGCCAACAAGCTATTTTGCCCACCAATGGTGTGCCAACGAGCTGTGTTTCCCACTAAGGAGTCCAATGGACTATTTTTCCCACAAAAGTTGCTTCGCGACAGTGCCAACGGACTTTGTATCTCAACGAAGGTGTGCCAAAGGGCTGTGTTTCCACTGAAGGTGCCCAACAGGGTGTTTTTCCCAATTAAGGTGTCTACGCGGTCGTGCCAAAGGACAGTTTTGACATCCAAAGGTAGGCCAACAAGTTGTTTTGCCTACTGAAGGTGGTTGACGACCACGCCAATGGGCTATTTTGCCTACCATAGGTGCCTCCCAGTTGTGCCAAAGTGTTGTTTTTCCCACTGAAGCTGCTTAGCAACTGTGCCAATGGGCTGTTTTGCCCACTAAAGGTGTCTAGTGACTCTGCCAATGGATTGTTTTTCCTACCAATGGTGCATAGCGACTGTGCCAACGGACTGTTTTGCCACCGAAGGTGCCTAATGACTATGCCAATAGGTTGTTTTGGCTACCAAATGTTTGCCAATGGGCTATGTTTCCCACCAAAGGTGCCCAACGGGTTGTTTTCCCACCAAAGGTGGCTAACGACCATGCCAACGAGCTATTTGGCCCACCCAAGGTGTGCAAACAAGTTGTTTTGCCTACCAAAAGTGTGACAACAGGCTATTATTTCCACCGAAGGGGACCAACGGACTATTTTTATCCCCAATGGTGCCTACCAACTATGCCAACGGGCTATATAACCCACTGAAGTTGTGCCAATAAGCTGTTTTTCTCATCGAAGGTGCCTAGCAACCGTGTCAACGTACTATTTCTCCCACCAAAGGTGTGCCAAAAAGCTGTGTTTCCCATCGAGGGTGCCCAATAGGCTGTTTTCCCATGAAAGGTTCCTAGCGACCATATGAAGGAGTTGTTTTGCCCACCAATGGTCTGCCAACAAGCTGTGTTTACCACTGAAGGTGCCCAATGAACTGTTTTTCCCACAAAAGATGCTTTGCTTAGCAGCCGTGCCAACAGGCTTTGCTTCACACCGAAGGTGTGCCAAAGGGTTGTATTTCCACCGAAGGTGCCCAACAGGATGTTTTTCCTACCGAAGCTGCCTACACGGCCGTGCCAAAGTACAATTTTGACAACCAAAGGTCAGCCAATGGGCTGTTTTACCTACTGAAGGTGGTTGGCAACCACGATAATGGGCTATTTTGCCTACCAACAGTGCCTACCAGTTGTGCCAACGTATTGTTTTTCATACCGAAGGTGCTTAGCGACCGTGTTAACGTGCCGTTTTTCCCACCAAAGGTGTCTAGCAACTGTGCTAATGAGCTGTTTTTCCTACCAATGGTGCGTAACCACTGTCCTAATGGGTTGTTTTTCTGACAAAAGGTGCCTAGCGACTGTACCACCGTGCTTTTTACCCAACGAAGGTGCCTAGCAACTGTGTCAATGGACTATTTTGCCAACAAAGGAGCCTAGCAACTATGCCAACGAGCTATTTTGCCCATCGAAGGTGTGCCAATGGGTTGTGTTTGCCACGAAAGATGCCCAACAGGTTGTTTTTCCCACTAAAGGTGCCTAGCGACCATGCCAACGAGCCGTTTTGCCCACCCAAGGTGTGCAAACAAGTTGTTGTGCCTACCAAAGGTGTGACAACAGGCCATTTTTCCCACTGAAGGGGACCGACAGACTATTTTTGCCCCAATGGTGCCTAGCAACTGTGCCAACGGGCTGCGTAACCCACTGAAGGTGTGCCAATAGGTTGTTTTTCCTATCGAAGGTACCTAGTCACCATGCCAACATACTGTTTCCCCACCAAAGGTGTGGCAACAGGTTGTGTTTCCTATCGACGGTGCCCAACAGGCTGTTTTTTCATCGAAGGTGCCTAGCGACCATGTCAACGAGCTATTTTTCCCACCAAAGGTGTGCCAACGGGTTGTGTTTCCCACCAAAGGTGCCCAACGAGCTGTTTTTTCCACTCAAGGTGCCTAGCAACCATGCCAACGAGCAATTTAACCCACCCAAGGTGTGCCAACAAGTTATTTTGCCTACCAAAGGTGTGATAACAAGCTATTTTTCCCACCAAAGGGGACCAAAGGAGTGTTTTCACCCTAATGGTGCCTAGCAACTATGCCAACGGGCTGTGTAACCCACTGAAGGTGTGCCAATAGGTTGTTTTTCCTACCGAAGGTGTCCAATAGGCTGCTTTTCTCACTAAATGTGTGCCAATAGGCTGTTTTTCCCACCGAAGGTGCCCAATGGGTTAGTTTTCCCGCTGAAGGTGTGCCAACAGGCTGTGTTTCCCATTGAGGGTGCCCAATAGGCTATTTTCCTATTGAAGGTGCCTAGCGACTATGCCAATGAGCTATTTTGCCCCACCAAAGATGTGCCAACGAGCTGTGTTTCCCACCAAATGTGCCCAACGGGCTGTTTTTCCTACAAAAGATGCTTAGTGACTGTGCTAACGAGCTTTGTTTCACACCGAAGGTGTGTCAAAGGGCTATGTTTTAAGTGAAGGTGCCCAACAAGTTGTTTTTCCCACCGAAGGTGCCTATGCGGTTGTGCAGACGAGTTATTTTGACCTCCAAAGGCCCTCCAACGAGCTGTTTTGCCTACTGAAGGTGGTTGGCGACCACGCTAATGGGCTATTTTACGTATCGAAGGTTCCTTGTAGTTACGCAAATGTGTTGTTTTTCCTACCGAAGGTGTGTATCGACCGTGCCAACAGGCTGTTTTTCCCACCGAAGGTGCATAGCAACCATGCCAACGGGCTATTTTTCCCACTGAAGTTGCCTAGATATTGTGCCAACGGGCTTTTTTTCCCAACAAAGGTGCCTAGCGATCGTGGCAACAGATTGTTTTGCCCATCGAAGGTCCCTAGCGACCTTGCCAACAAGCTGTGTTTCCCAACGAAAAAGTCTTGCAACCACGCTAACAGGTTGTTTTGCCCACCAAAGCTTTGCCAATGGGTTGTTTTTGCCACCGAAGGTGTGCCAATGGACTGTGTTTTCCACCGAAGGTGCCCAACAGGCTCTTTTTCCCACCAAAGGTGCCTAGCCATCATGCCAACTGGTTGTTTTACCCACCGAAGGTGTGCCAACGGGCTGTGTCTCCCACTGAAGGTGCCTAGCGAACGTGCCAATGAATTGTTTTTCTCGCCAAAATTCTACCAACGGGCTATTTTGCCCACAGAAGGTACCCCATAGGCTGCTTTTCCCACCAAAGGTGCCTTTCCCCCGTGCCAACGGGATGTTTTGGCTACAAAAGTTCTACCAAAGGGTTGTTTTGCCTATCGAAGATTTGCCAACAGGATGTTTATCCCATCGAAAGTGCCCAATAGATTTTTTTCCCACCAAAGGTGCCTATTGACAGTACCAATATGTCGTTTTACCCATGATGGGGTGCCAACGAGTCATGTTTCCCACCAAAAGAGCCTTGTTAATATGACAACGAGCTGTTTTACCCAATGAAGGTGTCGACAATGCCAACGTGTTGTTTTGCCCACTAAAGATGATCCAACGGGCTATGTTTCCCACTAAAGGTACCCAACGGGGTGTTTTTCCCATCGAAGGTGCTTAGTGACTGCGCAAATGTGCTGTTTTGGTGTGCCAACAGTCTGTGTTTCCCACCGAAGGTGCCTAGAGAATGTGCTAACTGGTTGTTTTGCCCAACAAAGGTGCCTAACGACTATTCCAACATGTTATTTTACCCACCAAAGATGAGCCGACGGGCTTTGTTTCCCATCGAAGGTGCCCAACAAGTCATTTTCCCCATCAAAGGTGCCTGGTGACCATGCCAACAAGCTGTTTTACCCACTGAAGGTGTGCCGACGGGCTGTGTTTCCCACCAAAGGTGCCCAACGGGCTGTTTTTGCCACCAAAGGTGGTAAACGAACATGCCAACGAGCTGTTTTGCCCACCCAAGCTATGCCAACAAGTTGTTTTACCTACCAAAGGAGTGATAATAGGCTATTTTCCCACCGAAGGGGACCAATGGACTATTTTCTCCCCAATGGTGCCTAGCAATTGTGCCAACAGGCTGTGTAACCCACTAAAGGTGTGCCAATAGGTTGCTTTCCCACTGAAGGCACCCAATGTGCTGCTTTTTCCACCAATGGTGCCTAGCAATTGTGCCAACGGGCTGTTTTGGCTAACGATGGTGCCTAGCAAACATGTCGACTGGTCGTTTTCCCCAATGAATGTGTACCAATGAGTTATTTTGCCCACCGAAGGTGCCTAGCAACCTTGTCAAGGTGCTATTTTTCCTACCAAAGGTGCACCAAAGGGTTGTGTTTCCTACCGAAGGTGCCCAAAGGGCTGTTTCTCCCACTAAGGTGCCTAACGACTGTGCCAACGGGTTGTTTTGCCCACAAAAGGTGTGCCAACGAGCTGTGTTTCCCACCAAAGTTAACCAACGAGTTATTTTTCCCACCAAAGGCCCAATGGGTGGTTTTGCCCACCGATGGTGTGCTAACGAGTTTTGTTTCCCACTAAAGGTGCCTAGAGACCACGCTAAAGGGTTATTTTGTATATCGGAGGTGTGCCAACGAGATGTTTTTGCTACCAAAGGTGCCCAACACACTATTTTGCCCACTAAAGGTACCTAGGGAACGTGACAATGGGCTATGTTGCCCACCTAAGGTCTGCCAATGGTCAATTTTTCCCATCAAAGGTGCCTAGCAAACTTGCCAACAGGCTGTTTTGCAGACCAAGGGTGTGCCAACCGGATATGTTTCCCACCAAAGGTGCCTAGTAACTGTGCTAATTGTTGTTTTGCCCATCGAAGGTGTGCCAATGAGCTATCTTTCCCACCAAAGGTGCCCAACGAGCTATTTTGCCCATTGAAGGTGTCTAACGACGGTGCCATTGTGCTATTTTTCCCATCAAAGATGTGACAACGAGATTTTTTCCCACTGAATTTGCCTAGCAAACATATTAATCAGCTATTTTTCGCATTGAAGCTGCCTAACGATAATGCCATGTGCTGTTTTGCCTATCGAAGGTGTGCCAACGAGTTGTCTTTCCCATTGAAGGTACCCAACGGGTTGCTTTTCCCACCAAATGTGCCTAGCGACTATGCAAATGGGCTGGTTTGCCCACTGAAGGTGTGCCAACGGGATATGTTTCCCACCAAAGGTGCCTAACGAATGTGCCAAATATTTGTTTTGCCCAACGAAGGTGTGTAACGACCGTGCCAATGTGTTGTTTTTCCACCAAAGATGTGTCAACATGTCAACATGCTGTTTAGTGCACCAAAGATGTGCCAAAGGGCTATTTTGCCCATCTAAGGTAACGGGATATGTTTCCCACCGAAGGTGCCTACCAAATGTGCGAAAGGGTTGTTTTGCACAATGACGGTGGCTAGCGACTGTTCCAACCTGTTGTTTTGCCCACTGAAGGTGTGCCAACAGGTTGTGTTTCTCACCGAAGGTGCCAAGAGAAAGTGCCAATAGGATATTTTGCCCAACGAAGGTACCTAGTGACTGTGCCAACATGCTATTTGACCCACTGAAGATGAGCCAATAGGTTGTGTTTCCCACCAAAGGTGCCCAACAGGACTTTTTCCTACCGAAGGTGCATGATGAACATATCAACGGGTTGTTTTACACACCAAAGATGTTCCAACGGGCTGTGTTTCTCACTGAAGGTGCCCAACAAGCTATTTTTCCCACCGATGGGCTGTGTTTCCCACTAAAAGGTGCCTAGCTAAAGTGCCAATGAGTTGTCTTGCCCACTAAGGGCTTGCCAACGGGCTATTTTACCTACTGAAGGTGTGCCAACTTGCTATTTCTTCCACCGAAGGTGCCCAACGGACTGTTTTGCCCACTAAAGGTACCTAGCAACTTTGCAAACGGGCTATGTTACTCACCAATGGTGTGCCAAAACGCTATATTTGCCACCGAAGGTGCTCAATGAATGTATCAACAGGCTATTCTATAGACCTAAGGGGCTTAACAACTGTGGTAACTGGCTGTGTTACCCACCAAAGTTGTGCCAATGGATTGTTTTTACCATCAAAGTTGCTTAGCGAATGTGCCAACGGGCTGTTTGGCCCACTGAAGGTGCCTAACGACTACACCAACATGTTGTTTTTCCCACTGAAGGTGTGCCAACGTGCTATTTTTCACACAAAAGGTATGCCAACGGGCTATTTTCCCACCAAAGCTTCCCAACGGTCATGCTAATGAGCTGTTTTGCTCACTAAATGTGTGCCAACAGGTTGTTTTACCTCCTGAAGGTGTGCCAACGAGCTATTTTTTTATACTGAAGGTGCCAAGGGATTGTTTTGCCCACTGAAGGTACCTAGCAACTATGTCAACGGGCTGTGTTACCCACCAAAGGTGTGCTAAAAGGTTGTATTTGCCACTGAAGGTGCTCAGCGAATGTGCCAACAGGTTGTTTTACCCACCAAAGGTGCTTAACGACTGTGGCAACGGGCAATGTTGCCCACTGAAGGTGTGCCAACGGTTTGTTTTTCCCACCGAAGGTGCATAGCGAATGTGCCAATGGGCTGATTCGCCTACCAAAGGTGCCTAACGATTGCGCCAACATGTTGTTTTTCCCACTAAAGTTGTGCCAAAGGGCTGCTGTTTTTTCCACCGAATGTGCCTAGAGAATGTTCCAACGGGCTATTTTGCCCATCCAAGGCACCTAGCGACTTTGCCAAATGTCATTTTTCCTAACGAATGTGTACCAATGGGGGTTTTTGCCCACCGAAGGTGCCTAGCGACTGTGTTAAGGTGCTATTTTTTCCACTAAAGGTGCACCAACGGGCTGTGTTTCCCACCGAAGGTGTCGAACGGGCTATTTTTCCCAACGAAGGTGCCTAGCAACTATGCCAACAGGCTGTTTTGCCCACAAAAGTTATGCCAATGAGCAATGGTTCCCATTGAAGCTGCCCAGTGGTTTGTTTTCCCCACCAAAGGCCAAATGGGTTATTTTGCCCACTAATGGCGAGCCAACAGGCTTTGTTTCCCACCGAAAGTTCTCAACAGGCTGTTTTCCCATCGAAGGTGCCTAGAGACCATGCTAAAAGGCTGTTTTGCCTATTGAAGGTGTGCCAACGGGCTATTTTTCCTACCGAAGGTGCCCAATGAACTGTTTTGCCCACTAAAGCTACCTAGGTAACATGTGAACAGGCTGTGTTGCCCATTAAAGGTCTGCCAATGGTCAGTTTTTCCCATTGAAGGTGCCTACCGTATGTGCCAACAAGCTATTTTACCTACCGAAGGTGCCTAGAGAACGTGGCAACGGGCTATTTTTCCCATTGAATGTGTCTATCTACCATGCCAGTAGGCTGGTTTGCCTATTGAAGTTATGCCAACGAGATGTGCCAACGTGCTGTTTTACCCCCAAAAGTGTGTGAAGGGGCTATGTTTGCTATGTTTCCCACCAAAGATGCCCAACGGGCTGTATTTCCCACCGAAGGTGCCTAGCGACCGTGCTAACGGACTGTTTCGCCCATCAAAGGTGTGCCAACGGGCTGCGTTTCCCACTAAAGGTGCCCAATAGGCTATTTTGCCCACAGAAGGTGTCTAGCGACTATGCCAATGTGCTATATTCCCATTAAAGATGTGCCAGCGAGCTGTGTTTCCCAGCAAAGGTGCCTAATAGACGATTTTGCTCACCAAAGGTGTGCCAATGGGATATGTTTCCCATCGAAGGTGCCTAACGAACAAGCCAAAGGGTTGTTTTGCCCAACGAAG
This sequence comes from Erythroxylum longipes, assembly GCA_027563885.1. Lineage (NCBI taxonomy): Eukaryota > Viridiplantae > Streptophyta > Magnoliopsida > Malpighiales > Erythroxylaceae > Erythroxylum > Erythroxylum longipes. The sequence continues at coordinate 9,481 of JAOQMS010009149.1, forward strand.
GCATGCAACGACCGTGCCAACGTGCTGTTTTGCCTACCAAAGATTTACCAAAGTGCCAACGTGCTATTTTGCCTACCAAAGATGTGCCAAAGTGTGCTAACGAGATATGTTTCCCACTGAAGGTGCCTAGCGAATGTGCGAAAGGGTTGTTTTACCTAAAGAACGTGGCTAGCAACTATTCTAAGTTGCTGTTTTGCCCACTAAAGGTGTGCCAACGAGCTGTTTTTTTCACCAAAGGTGCCCAACAGGCTATTTTTCCTACCTAAGGTGCTTAGAAATTGTGCCAACATGTTCTTTTCCCCACCGAAGGTGCCTAGACAACGTGCTATTTTGCCCATTGAAGATGTGCTAATAGGCTGTGTTTCCTAACGAAGGTGCCAAATAGGCTATTTTTCCCACCGGTGTCTTGTGACTGTGCCAACGGGCTATTTTACCCATCAAAGTTTTCCCAATGGGCTCTTTTCCTACCGAAGGTGCGCCAACGGGCTGTGTTTCTCACCGAAGGTGCCCAACAGGTTGTTTTTCCCAGCGAAGGCGCCTGGTGATAGTACCAACTGACTATTTTGCCACCGAAGGTGTGCCAACGAGCTGTGTTTCCTATTGAAGGTGCCTAGCGAACGTGCCAATGAGTTGTTTTCCACACCGAAGTTTTGCCAATGGTCTGTTTTGCCCATCGAAGGTGCCTAATAGGCTATTTTTCCCACCCAAGGTGCCTTTCCACCATGCCAAAGAGTTGTTTTGCCCACCAAAGTTCTGTCAATGGGTTGTTTTGCCCACAGAAGATGTCCCAACGGGATGTTTTTTCCACCAAGAAGGTGCCTAGCGACGATGCCAATGTGTCGTTTTTCCCATCAATAAGGTGTCAACAGTTTGTGTTTCCCACTGAAGGTACCTAGTGAACGTGACAACAAGCTGTTTTGCCCAATGAAGGTGCCTAGCGATCGTGCCAACGTGTTGTTTTTCCAACTGAAGATGATCTAACGGGTTGTGTTTCCCACCGAAGGTGCCCAACAGGCCCTTTCTCCCACCGAAGGTGCCTAGTGACTGTGCCAACGGGCTTTTTCCCCCACTGTCCACAGAAGGTGCCCCACAGGCTATTTTTCCCACCCATGGTGCCTTTCCCCCATGCCAACGGGATGTTTTCTCCACCGAAGTTCTTCCAATGGGTGTTTTTCCTACCAAAAATTTGCCAAAGGGATGTTTATCCCACCGAAAGTGCCCAACAAACTGTTTTGCCCATCGAAGGTGCCTAGTTAACTTGTTGTTTTACCCACTGATGGGGTGCCAACGGGCTTTGTTTCTCACCAAAGGTGCCTAGTTAATGTGACAATGGGTTGTTTTACCCAATGAGGGTGCCTAGCGATTGTGCCAACGTGTTGTTTTGCCCACTCAAGATTATCCAATAAGCTCTGTTTCCCACTAAAGATGCCTAGCGACCTTAAGAACGGACTGTTTTGGTGCGCCAACAGTCTGTGCTTCCCACCGAAGGTGCCCAGCAAACGTGCCAGTGAGTTGTTTTTCCTAATGAAGGTGCCTAACGACTGTGCCAACGTGCTATTTCACCCACTGAATATGGGCCAACGGGCTGTGTTTCGCATCGAATGTGCCTAATAGGTCGTTTTCCCCACTGAAGGTGTCTGGTGACCGTGCCAATGGGTTGTTTTGCCCACCGAAGGTGTGCCAATGGGTTATGTTTCCCATGAAAGGTGCCCAATGACCATGCCAACGAGCTGTTTTGCCCACCCAAGGTGTGCCAACAAACTGTTTTGCCTACCAAAGAAGTGACAACAGGCTATTTTTCCTACTGAAGGGGGCAAATGGACTGTTTTCGCCCCAATGGTGCCTACCAATTGCACCAACGGACTGTGTAACCCATTGAATGTGTGCCAATGGGCTATTTTTCCCATCAAAGGTGCCCAACGGGCTGTTTTTCCCATTGATGGTACCTAGCAACTATGCCAACGAGTTATTTTGCAAACCGAAGGTTCCTAACAAACGTGACTACTTGTCGTTTTTTCCAACGAATATGTACCAATGAGTTATTTGTCCATTAAAGGTGCCTAGCGACTGTGTCAAGGAGCTGTTTTTCCCACCGAAGATGCACTAACGAGCTGTTTTTCCCATCGAAGGTGCCCAACGGACTGTTTCTCCCACCAAGGTGCCTAGCAACTGTGCCAACGACCTATTTTTTCCACAAAAGGTATGCCAACGAGCTGTGTTTCCCACCAAAGTTGGCTAACGAACCGTTTTTCACACCAAAGGCCCAAAGGGTTGTTTCGCCTACTGATGGTGTGCCAACGGGTTTTGTTTCACACTGAACGTGCCTAGCTAATGTGCCAACGGGCTATTTTTTGACCAAAGTTCTGCCAACGGGCTGTTTTACCCACTGAAGGTGCGCCAACGGGGCTTTTTTGCCTGCGACTGTGCGAACAATCTATTTCGCCCATCGAAGGTGTGCCAATGGGCTGTGTTTCCCACCAAAGGCGTTGAACAGGCTATTTTTCCCATAGAAGGTGCCTAGCGACCATGCCATTGTGTTATTTTCCCATCAAAGATGTGCCAATGGGATTTTTTTCCACTGAAGGTGCCTAGCAAACATGTCAATGGGCTATTTTACCCATTGAAGGTGCCTAAGGATCCTGCCAACAGGCTATTTTGCACACTGAAGGTGTGCCAATGGGCTATTTTCCCACTAAAGGTGCCTAGTGAATGTGCAAACGAGCTATTTTTCCCATCGAAGTTCCGCCAACGGGCTTTTTTACCCATCGAAGGTGCTCAACAGGCTATTGTTCCCATCGAAGGTGCCTTTCCACCATGCCAACAGGATGCTTCGTCCACCGAAGTTCTGCCAATGGGTTGTTTTGCCTACTAAAGATGTGCCAAGGGCATGTTTATCCCATTGAAAGTGCCCAACAGACAATTTTGCCCACCAAAGAAAGCTAACGGTGGTGTCAATGTATTGTTTTGCCCTCCGATAAGGTGCCAATGGGCTGTGTTTGCCACTGAAAGTGCCTAGTGAATCTGACAATGGGTTATTTTACCTAATAAAGGTGCCTAGCGACCGTGCCATCAAGCTGTTTTGCCCGTTGAAGAAGATAAAACAGGCAGTGTTTCCCACCAAAGGTGCCCAACGGGCTGTTAGGCAGTGTTTCCCACCAAAGGTACCCAACGGGCTTTTTTCCCAAATAAGGCGCCTAGCGATCGTGCCATCGGGCTGTTTTGCTCACTAAAGGTTTGCCAACAGGCTGTGTTTCCCGCCGAAGGTGCCTAGCGAATATGTCAACGGGTTGTTATGCCCAACAAAGGTGCCTACCGACTATCCCAACTTGCTATTTTGCCCACCAAAAATGAGGCAACGGGCTGTGCTTCCCATCGAAGGTGCCCAACTGGTCGTTTTTCCCACCGAAGGTGCCTAGCGACTGTGTCAACGAGCTGTTTTGCCCACCGAAGGTGTGCCAACGAGCTTTGTCTCCCACCAAAGGTGCCCAACTGGCTGTTTTTCCCACAAAAGGTACCTAGCGACCATGCCAATGAGCAGTTTTACCCACCGAAGGTGTGCCAACAAGCTGTTTTTCGGACCAAAGGTGTGACAATAGGCTATTTTTCCCATCGAAGGGGACCAATAGACTATTTTCTCCCTAATTGTGCCTAGCAACTATGCCAATGGGCTGTGTAACCCACTGAAGGTGTGCCAATGGGTCGTTTTTCCCATCAAAGATGCCTAGAGACCGTGCCAACGTACTGTTTCTCCCACCAATGGTGTGCCAACAGGTTGTGTTTCTCACTGAGGGTGCCTAACAGGTTGTTTTCCCACCAAACGTGCCTACTGACTGTGCCAATGAGCTATTTTGCCCACCAAAGGTGTGCCAATGAGTTGTGTTTCCCACCTAAGGTGCCCAATGGGTGTTTTTCCGTTAGAGATGCTTAGCGATCATGCCAATGGGCTTTGTTTCACACCGATGGTGTGCCAAAGGGTTGTGTTTCCACCAAAGGTTCCCAAGAGGTTCTTTTTCCCACTGAAGGTACCTACGCGGTCGTGCCAACTGGTTGTTTTGGCCTAGCAGTTGTGCGAATGTGCTATTTTTCCCATCGAAGGTGCTTAGCATACATTCCAATGTGTTGTTTTGCCCACCGAAGGTGTCTAGCGACCACGACCATGCCAACGAGCTGTTTTGCCCATCCAAGGTGTGCCAACAAGCTATTTTGCCTACAAAAGGAGTGACAATAGGCTATTTTTCCTACCGAAGGGGGCTAATGGACCATTTTCTCCCCAATGATGCCTAGCAATTGTGCCAACGGGCTGTATGACCCACTGAAGGTGTGTCAATGGGCTATTTTTCCCACCAATGGTGCCCAACAGGTTGTTTTTCCCACCGATGGTGCCTAGCAACCGTGCCAACGAGCTATTTTATCCACCGAAGGTGCCTAGGGACTATGTCAAGGTGTTGCTTTTCCCACCGAAGATCCACCAACGGGTTGTTTTTCCCACCGAAGGTCCCCAACAAGCTGTTTCTCCCACCAAGTTGCCTAGTGATCGTGCCAACGACCTGTTTTACGCACAAATAGTGTGGCAACGAGCTGTGTTTCCCACTGAAGCTGTCCAATGGGCTGTTTTTCACACCAAAGGCCCAATGGGTTGTTTCACCCACCTATGGTGTGCCAACTAGTTTTGTTTCCCATCGAAGGTGCCTAGAGGATGTGCCAATGGACTGTTTTGCCTATCGAAGGTGTGCCAACAAGATGTTTTTCCTATCGAAAGTGCCCAATGAACTATTTTACCCACTGAAGGTACCTAGGGAACATGTTAACAGGCTGTGTTGCCAACCTAAGGTCTACCGATGGTCGGTTTTTCACATTGAAGGTGCTTACCAAATGTGCCAATAGGTTGTTTTGCCCACCGAAGGTATGCCAATGGGATATGTTTCCCATCGAAGGCGCCTAGTAATCGTGCCAATGTGTTGTTTTGCCCACCGAAGGCGTGCCAACAGGCTATCTTTCCCACCAAAGGTGCCTGACGGGCTATTTTACCCAGCAAAGATGCCTAGCAATCGTGCCATTTTGCTGTTTTTCTCATCGAAGATGTGCCAACTGGCTGTTTTTCCCACCGAAGGTGCCTAGCAAACATGTCAACAGGCTATTTTGCCCATTGAAGGCGCCTAAAAATCTTGCTAACGTGCTATTTTTACCACCAAAGGCATGATAAAGGATGTGTTTCCCAACGAAGGTACCTAATAGGTTGTTTTTCCTACTGAAGGCACCTAGTGATCGTGCCAAGGGGCTGTTTTACCCATCGAAAATGTGTCAACAGGATATCTTTCCCACTGAAGGTGCCTAGCGAACATGCCAAAGGGTTGTTTTACCCAATAAAGCTACATAGCAACCATGCCAATATTCTATTTTCCCATCGAAGATGTGTCAATGTGCTGTTTTATCCACCAAAGATATGCCAATAAGCTTTTTTGCCCACCAAAGGTGTGCTAACGAGATATGTTTCCCATTGAACGTGCTTAACAAATGTGCTAAAGGGTTGTTTTGCCTAATGAAGGTGGCTAGCGACCATTCCAATGTATTGTTTCCCACCGAAGGTGCCTTGCAAATGTGCCAACAGGTAGTTTTGCCCAACGAAGGTGCCTAACGACCGTGTCAATGTGCTATTTTGCCCACCGAAGGTGTCCAATGGGTTTTTTTTCCCATCGAAGGTGCCTGACAACTGTGCCAACAGGTTGTTTTGTGCACCGAAGATGTGACAACGGGTTGTGTTTTCCACCAAACGTGCCCAACAAGTTGTTTTTCCTACCGATGGTGCTTAGCGACTGTGCCAACGAACTGTGTTTCGCACTGAAGGTGCCTAGCAAATGTGCCAATGGGCTATTTTTTTGATTGAAATTCTGCCAATGGGCTGTTTTTCCTATCGAATCTGTGCTAGCGGGATGTTTTTCCCACTGAAGGTGCCCAACAGATTGTTTCGCTCACTGAAGGTACCTATCAAATGTGCCAACGGGTTGTGTTACCCACCAAAGGTGTGCCAAAGGGTTGTATTTGCCACGGAAGATCCTCAACGAATATGTCAACAGGCTATTTTACCTACCGAAGGTGCTTAGCGACAGTGGAAATGGGTTGTGTTGCCCACCAAAGGTGTGCCAACGGGTTATTTGTCCCACCGAAGATGCTTAGTGAATGTGCCAATGGTCTGTTTAGCCCACCGAAGGTGTTCCCACTGAAGGTGTGCCAATGTGCTATTTTTCATACCAAAGGTATACCAACGGGCTGTTTTCCCATCGAATGTGCCTAGTGAATGTGCCAATGGGCTATCTTGCCCATCGAATGTGTCTAGCAACTGTGCCAACGGGCTATTTTGCCCATCGAAAGTGCCTAGCGGCCATGCAAACAGGTTATTTTGCCTACCAAAGGTGCCTAGCAAATTGGCCAATGAGTTGTTTTTCCCAATGAATGTGTACCAACGGGTTGTTTGCCCATTGAAGGTGCCTAGCGACTATGTCAAGCTGTTATTTTACTCACCGAAGGTGCGTTAAGTGGTTGTGTTTCCTATCAAAGGTGGCCAACAGGCTATTTTTCCCACCAAAGGATCCTAGTGACCATGCCAACGACCTGTTTTGCCCAGAAAAGGTGTGCCAATGAGCTGTGTTTCCTACTGAAGCTGCCCAATGGGCTATTTTTTGACCAAAGGCCAAATGGCATATTTTGGCCACTATTGGTGTGCCAACGGGTTTTGTTTCCCACCGAAGGTGCTCAACAGGTTGTTTTCGCATTGAAGGTTCCTAGAGGTCGTGCGAAAAGGTTGTTTTGCCTATTAAAGGTGTACCAATGGGCTCTTACCTAGCAACCGTGCCATTGTGCTATTTTCCCATGAAAAATGTGCCAACGGGATGTTTTTTCCATTGAAGACTCCTAGCAAACATGTCAATGGGCTATTTTGCCCATTGAAGGTCCCTAATGATCGTACCAACATTTTGCCCACCAAAGGCGTGCCAACAGGTGGTGTTTCCCACTGAAGGTGCCCAATGGGTTATTTTTCCTACCGAAGGTGCTTAGCGACAGTGCCAACGAGCTGTTTTTCTCATTGAAGGTGTGCCAATGGGATATGATTGCTGGAACCCCTCCCCGAGCGGGTCACGGGCCTGACGTCCTACGTGACATCTGGCCGCGCCTCCCCCGAGGGAGGGATTCCCCACCAGTGGATACTTAAAACTTATAAATTCATTTAATTACCTTTGTACAAGAATAGAGGTAAAATCACAAAAATTATTTCAATAAAAATTGACCCCGAAAAATTATGCGTGGCGGGATCGGAGAAAAGGCATAGAC
>JAOQMS010009170.1:0-16802 GCA_027563885.1 Erythroxylum longipes
ATTACTAATTAATATTAATCATGTAAAAATAAAATAATAAATTAAAATAAATAGATAAAAGCCAGTTACCATAGTCGAACCAATGATCATCGCATTTTAAATACAATGCTCTAACCTTTAAGCAAATCGGGCTCCTATAGGAGAATTGTATATGCATAGTGTAAAGATATTTATTATATCTCATTATTTAATTTTGTAATTTTTGATTATTAGGTGTTCGAGATAATGATTAAAAATCCAAATCAAGAGGTGGTGTAAATAAGTAATACTTCTAAAGTATTATTTTCCTTACGTATGTGATTCTAAGAATTATTTTCCTTGCATGTGTGACCCTGTTTTTGGACTACACATGTGGTGATTTTGTGATTGTTTTTCAGTTTGGTGTTGATTGCAGCTGTGTGTGTAAGGTGAAGCTTTGATCTGATTATTTTGTGATTTGAGGGATATGTGAAATTGTTGAAGTGCGGGAGGCTTGCGTGTGTGACTTAGTTTGTGTCATGGTTTGGGTTGATCGAAGGTGCATGAACAGATAATGTTGTTGTGTGTAGAAAATTATGAGAGAGCTGAAACAGTGTGGTTGTGTGCGTGAACCATCATTTTTGGAAGATGTTGATGTAGGCTGAAGGATAGTGTGAGTGAGTAATTTATAGATTTTGTGATGGTGCATGCGTGACTTCCTGCTTGGACTCCGTGCATATGCAACCTTTTTTCTATGTTGGTCATAGATGTTTGAGTAAATCACGTTATAGTGGAGTGCAGAACACAAAAGGCTAATGGTAAATTGGGTATGTGTGACTCTTTGGTTGTGCGTGATTTATTGGTTGCATCTTAATCTTTGGAAAAGTCAAAAACTTTAGGAAGTTGTTCTTTTTTTCCTTCTCAACTGTTTTCATTTGTGTTGAATTTTGTTTAATCACTCGAGTTCTTTATTTTGTGTTCTTTCTTTATAAGATTGTTGAGAAAAATCCTCTGTTGAGATTAACACGAGCCGGTCATGTTATTAGGTGTGAATCACCTTCACAAGTAGTGAGGACGAGGGGTAATGTCGAGAGTTGAGTGGTATCGGCTTATTAAAGCCTTGTGTAAAACTATTATTATCCTTTAGTGAAAGTATGAAGTCTTGCAGAGGGCCCCGCAGATGTAGGCAAAATGTGTCAAACTACGTTAACAAATTTTAGTAAACATTTATTTTGATGCATTTAATTTTTCTAGTTTATGATTGTGGTAGAAACGACTGCGGTAAATCAGAGAGTTTGCGAAACTCATACACTCTTATGATTTTTCACATAGGACTTTAGTAAACTACTCCAATTTATACTATTAATTTTGAATTCTTTATTCTTTTCATTCTTAGTTATTCATAATTAATATTAATATAGAAATAAAATATGAGTATTGTCTGATTCATGAGGATAGGAAAAAATGCTTTTTATGTAACCGAATTGTATGGTCCAAGAATGTGGGTGTCCGATCCTTATGGACTCACAGGGAAAGTCCAAGCTGTAAATCCCATGTGGGGTATGGAAGGGACAAACAAGTATTTATTTCTTGTTTCTTGGAATGTAAGAAAAAATCGAACGAATGGGTTTTGGGGGTGATATAAGAGTAAATTGTAGAAAGCATCATGGAAATCTTTTTTTTACCGATATTTAGACTCATGTGACAAGCGAAGACTCTGAAAAGATCACTCAGGAAATCCCGCAACTAGAAGCCCATTTACTTCAGAATTTAGAAACAAATGGAGTTGGAAAATGATAAATAAATAAAAAAATAAAAATAAGGTAATGAAACAAAATTCCCGTTTGGATTAGGAATACATTTTTTATTACTTATGGATAAATGATGTTTCTATGTTATACAATTCCAAGTGTGATGATGAATCGATTGGATAACTCAGATATTGTTATTCATGATATTGATTCGATTGGACATCATCACCATGGAATTCATCACATTTAATTTATAGACGTTATCATCTCTATGGGATTCAATCTCAAGTTATTGCAAAGTAAATCATAATAAAAGGGAAGATTATGGAAGGAAATATTCTCGCATTTATTGCTACTACATTGTTCATTTTAGTTCCTACTGCCTTTTAACTTCTAATTTATGTAAAACTGTTAGTCAAGTTAGTCAAGTGATTAATTTGAATGAAACTTGACTTCTTAATTCTTAATGGATTGCAGAAAAAAATGTAAAGAATTCCAGTTTCGCGTCATAGATAAACTTAGATAAATAAGGGCAGACTACAATCAACACTATTCTGTGAGATCTGATAGTATGGTAGAATGAAGTTTTTCTTCTTTTTTTCTTTTTGATCTGGAAATAAAGAAAATCGAATAGAATCAAAAGTTAATAAAGGCCCCTTTTCGGCTGTCAAAAAATTGGATATTAAATGTATCCATTTTTGGTTCAAATTCTTGATAATTAGCAATAAGAAAGATAAGATGAGTTTTATTTATCTAAACCTTTTTAATGGAATTTTTATGGAGTTTCATTTATACTTAACGAATTGGAACAAGATATGTTTAGCATTTGTGAGAACTTTTTGAATCAAGTCTCCTTCTTAGACTGACAAATCCACGCTCAATTATTATATCCTCTATTCAACGAGGAGAAATGAGTGTCAATATTCTAATGATTCAAAAAGATTTTACTCTTACATAATTGATGAAAAAGGGAATATTGATTATTGAACCAATGCGTCATTTTTTTCTTCAATCAAATCTTTGGTTTATTAGATTTGATATGATATAAATTTCTAACACCTTAATTCTGATTGTACCTATATAACCTAAGTTTTTTATTTGTTATTCAGGTTGCTAACTCAATAGTAGAGTAGTCAGCTTTTGAGTGCGACTAACATTTTTTAAGCATTTTAGATTAATCTATATAATTGGATGAAGAACATTCCAATAATGTAAAAAAACAGGAAATTCAAAATAATGGGGGATGGAAATGAAGGAATGTCTATGGATTTAATCAGATAAAATATGAATGTGGGATAGTAGGTTCATTGATTAGTCTCACTGGGTCAGTAACACCTGTAACAGTCACTGGGGGAGTCACGGGTGCGACTCCACTACCAGTTAGAGTGTTTATGAAACCATAAATCAAAAAATATAATTGACAATATAATTTAATGATTGCATGCACTCTAATTAGTCAGGTTCCTGGGTATTACATTGATATTCTTGATTATATGTTTATGCTTAAAGAAAATATAGTCTGCATAAAAAAATAATGAAGACAAAAATACATCAGAGGACTATTACACTTCCAGTATCAAAATAAAAAGTAAAGAGAATGACTGATATGGATAATTCTGAGTAGTCTATGTCATAATTTTATAGCTAAGAAGTGCTCGGTAAAGCAGCAGGTGTTAGCTGATTTGTTAAGGGAAGACTAGAGACAGCTTCCTTAGCTACAACTTCCTTAGCTAGCAAGTGGTTAGTTAGAACCATGGAAGATTTTAGCTTTTGAAAGATTAGGGTTGAGTTTACAAAACGAACAATAGTAGGAGAGCATTAAATAATCGAATAACAATTAACATAACTACACACAGGATTTACATGGAAAAGAGACCGCTCAAACTACCTAGTGAATGTGCTTGGATTAAGAAGCCTGATTCAGGAATGAATATTGATCAGCTCAACAAATATAGGTCAAAGAAAATTTGCTTGCAAACAATCAGCAGAATCTGGACTCCCTAATCATTGGGAGCACGGGTGTGACTCGCCAGTCACAGGAGTCCCCGTGCTTGAGCATGGGTGTCACACTCCCTAGGTGTGACTGGGGAGTCACACCCATGCATGCGACTGGGGAGTGCACAGGTGTGACTCCCCAGTCCATGCTCTCCATCCCATATAAATACCTATCTCATCTTTGCATTATTTTACTTGCTTCTTCTCCACCTACAGACCCAATCTCCATCCCTCACTAACGCACGGCCCTCACCCAACGCACACCCGTAATAATCTCACTGTGTCGTTGCTCCAGTTAATGCTGCAAGCCAGTGCATCCACTAAACAAACTTAGTAGGAACACAAATGTGACCTCTACCTATTCAATTAGTTATGTCTTCAAGAATGAAACAACCCAGAGTCCCTCGTCTTCTCCATAAGAGCCTAATTCAGGTATTTTGTGCCTCATCTTTCAAAGTAGAGAGCACCAACAAAGGTATGCTATTCTTAAGGATCGTAAAATTACTTCGAACAGATTTTTAAATTCTCAAGCATTTATTGAATTAAGAATATTTGATCGAGTCTACAAGTTGCTGCGAAGTACAGGTTGGGAACAATTTTCTAAATTTAGGAAAAAATCATATGTAGAATTGACTTTAGAGTTTTTAACCACTTTAGAATCAGTTCCTGAAACTAATAATAGGGATATTGCATTAAGTCTTAAAATTTTGATTAATTAATGCATATCTGATCACTTTAGACATACTTAATGATATTTTTGGCTTTCCAGATACTGATTTCTATGAATATCCTGACGATTTTATGGCTAGCGAGTTTTGGTCATAATTGACCAATTCTAAAAAAGTGTTTGCCCCTATTCGGTCTAAATCATCTGCTATCGTAAACCCTACCCTTCGTTATCTCCATCGGTTTTTAACTTTTAAACTATTCGGTAGAGGAGATAGCAATGGGGCAGTTTTTAAAAATGAATTATTTATTTTGTGGTGCATGGTACATGTTAGGCCCTTTAATGCCAGTAGTTGGTTAAGTCAGCATTTATATGAAATGGCTCAATCTAGTGTAGGTAAAGTAATTGTTAGGGCATTTGTGACCCAAATTGCAGAACATCTTGGCTTGCTAATCGAGAGAACACCCATACTAATGTAGCTAGTTTCGAGAAACTCGAATCTTGACTTGAAATCTTTGGTGTCGATGAAGGTTATCAGGTGGCAAGGTGATCGTTATGTTCTTATTCATGATGACATAGGGGAAGCTTCAAGCAACAAGCAAACTCAAGTTGCAGAAATGGAAACTTCAGGAGAAGATGATGTTCCACCTCCCCAATCCTAACATATGCATCAGACATCTTCATATAGTTAGACTATCAATCACTGACAAATCAATTGATAGTATTTGAAAGATGAACAAATGACAGGCTCCATAACATTGAAGCTAGCATGGTGGAGATCAGAACCTTCATGGACAATTTGAATGCTCGCTTCGGATAGCCTCCACCCCCATCTTAGTATCATGTTTCTAACCTTTCCCTTTTTATTGGTTGTTATTTTAATTTCTTTTCGTTTTCATATTTTTCCTTGCTTTCGTTCTTTTGCCTCTTAGATCACCCTTTCATTTTCTTATCACATTAAGGGCAAAGTGATGTTTAAATGCTCCGTGAGTAATAGTTTAGAACAAAAGAAAAAAATGATTATTTGTGTCTTGTGTGTTCATTTTCCCATTTATTAGTTAGATATGCATGATTATTAAATAAACTCAATCTGGATTAGAAATGCATAATATGAGTGAGTGAGTATACTTGCATGCTTAGACTAATTGACTTGGATTTTGGTTAAAACGACATTGGCCTGTTGTGATAGATGAATGACATCTTTCATTTGGTAAGATTTTGAGCTTTTTTGAAATATTAAACACCAAATTCTGTAATTCTTTATCGAGAGTGTTCTTTCATGATTAAAAAACTCTAGAACTTGCTTAAAGATACGAGTTCATATCACACAATCTTATGCAAATATTGAAATGATGAAGGCAATTAGGATTTAGCCCTTTTGCTTAAAAGGCCACCAGGATTTTACCTCTAGTAAACTCCCTTTGAGCTTAACATGAGACTTTTTCTTTTTTTAAACCCAAATATCAGTCTTGACCTTAATTGTTTATCGTCTTCATTATACCTACCATAAAGCAAGTTGAGCATTTAAATGAGTATAATTAGGTTTACGGAATAAGTGTGGGGAGTCATAACATATAGTTCACTATTGTATTAGGGTTGGGTATGGTTGTGGAGATTTTCACTTCTTTTTTATATTTCTCTTCTCTTGATTTCGTTGTTTTATAATCATGAATACAAAAAAATGACAAACATAGCAAAAAAATAAGAAGAAAAATAAAAAAGAAAAAGAAAAGAAAAGAAAAGGAAGGAAGAGAAGATGAACAGAAAATGAAAAGAAGAGGAGAGAAAAGAAAAAAATGGTCGTTGATATTTTTTACTATTAGTTAGGAAAATTGTTGTCTATTGTCTAGTATTGTTTGTTTTGCTTCAGTAAAATCGACAAAAATGTTAGGAAAATTGTTGTTTACATTATTTATTTTCATTGCAATTTGACCACTATACATTGCTAACATCAAAAAAGAGATTAATCGAGAATCCCGAATAACTAGCCAAGCTAAAGTAGTGATAAATCCTGTCAGTAAAACAGTTCCTAGAGAAAGTCCATCTATTCCCAATCTCGAGTAAAAATAACAAAATTGATCTATTTATAATCCTCTGTTAATTGAATTAATGGATCATCCAATTGGAAATAATAAGAAAATGCATCATTAAATGAAGTTTTAATATAGAAATATATATAGGATACTGCCTAATTACCTTATTTCCTTTATGAGGGAAAAACAAAATTAAAGAACCTACAGATATCGATAAAACTACAAATATTGTTAACCAAGGAAGAGAGTTCGTGGTAAAGACAACATAGACTTAGTCCAAAAAAACTTGTACTCGAACACATAATATATATATATATATATATAAATCTGTACTCGAAAAATAAAAGAAATTATTATATATATACAGGTTTTTGTCAATAAACAAAAAATTAAACGGATTCAAGTGAGGTTTTCTATAAAGTATTAATAAGCTAGACCCATGCTGGAAGTTGTTTCTTGCCATAAATAGACTCGAATACTAAAGAAATCGGTTGGGCGAGCGGATTCGCACCTCTTACAACCAATACAGTCCTTCGTTCTTGGAGCAATAGGTAAAAGAAATTTCCGTCTGAGATTTAATAGTTGGTCCATTCATAGTCTAGGTAAAGTCTATCTTGTTGTGATATAAATAAACAAGAACATATAGGTTTTAATCAACGTAATAAAGATACCAATTCTTGTTTACAAAACGCCACTTATTTTCTGTTTATTTATTTCAAAAAGCTCAATGTACGGAATAGAAATATTCCAACCACCCATGTAAAGAACTGTTACAAATAATGAAGAAACTAATAAGTTTAAATAAGAAGCAATATAAAATAAACCAAATTTGATACCTGAATATTCAGTTTGATAACCTGTTACTAATTCTTCTTCTGCTTCTGGTAAATCAAAGGGTAATCTCTCACATTCGGATAGAGAAGAAATTTTTTAAAAATAAACCTTATAGGTTGATGCCACAAATTCCACCCCCAAAAACCATATTTTAATTATGCCTCAACTATATCAACTGTACTTGACTTATTAAATAATCATAGTCAGTAGTAACATCGCTGCTCCCAGCGCCATTACAAAACTGTACATGAGATTTTCACTTCATACGGCTCCTCGAAGTTCATAAAAAATCTAAGGACTAGATTGTATTATTTATCTTCATATTTTTGTATCATATTAAAATTTATCAGTTGTTCCCAAATTCGACCAATGGAATTCTATCAGTTATAATATTAACATTATAGAAAAAGTACTTATGAATTGATCTCATCCTTTAAGAATTGCCATTTTTCTTTATTGATTAATAACTTAAATCCCTCAATAAAATACATTTTGTAGAAATTCCAATACATATTTCTTTCTATAGTTTTTGATTACGAGAAATAATTATGCATTCCCTTACCTTAGTTCATGAATTCTGATACGAATTCGATCTCTATGACTATGGATATAGGAAATAAGACAATGAAAAAGAGAAAGTGAATGTATAATAAATAAAAAGAAAGGGTTATTTCATTCCTGATAGTTATTTCTTTGATCGGTGGTTGACATTATACTTTGGATCATAATCAGGGGGAGTACTGTTTGATCGTTTGTACCAACTTTTTGCCCCAATTTATATTCTTTTTATAATTAAAATTTTGAATTCAAAAGAAAATTAACATTCATTTTTATATTTTATATATTAAAATTCAATATTTCTTTATATATTAAAATTCAACATTATGTAGAAATTTTCTTTTGAATAAATTAAAGAACCTATATTACTAATCCATGGCGTATCTTGGTATTCGTCCACTCATTCTATTCTTGGTCTTCTTATTCATCCACTCATTCTATTCTTTCTCAATCATCCGTTAAACTTAAAGTAATTCATAGACGTTAAACTTAGAGTAATTGATATAAATAAATGATAGTAAAAACTCAATAAGGCTATAGGACTTACTTTTGACTTATGATGATTAATTAAGGAATCTTGGGGCACCTGGTCTAGTTTTCTTATGTTTATTTCTGTTTTACTTTCATTAATGAGAAATAAGCCTCTATTTTTTTACTGCACATTTAGAAGTTGTTTTCTTTCACTCATATAACCATCTAATTAAATTCATCAACCCAAATGGTGAAAAAACAATGAAGATATCCTATTTAACTCATTTCAACTTCTTTTACTTTATCGTTCTAAGTCGAAAAAAAATTAGGTCAAAACTTATGTTTTAACAACTCACACATAGAGGTATGGATAATACACAGAAAGTTAAGGGTATTTCATAATATAGATTAAGCAGTAACTCGTAGACTACCTAAAAAGGAATATTTATTATTTAATCCATATCCTGACATAAGAAGTCTAATAGGACTAATACTTGAAATGTAATTCCATAAAAAATGATGATATTTACATCGATTAAAACAAGGAGATAGTTAAAGGGAGTTACTGAATAGCTTAATAGAGTTGATATGACTACTATGGATGATCCAATACTAAAAAAATGATTATCACCTCTAGATGGAAAAAGATTCTCTTTGAAAATTAATTTTGTTCCATTTGCTAGAGCTTGAAGAACTTCTAAAGGACTTGCATATTTCGGTCCAATATGTTGTTGTATCCCTGCAGATATTTCTCTTTCTAACCACAGAATTACTACTATACCTATTGCAACTCCCAATATAAGAGTACAATAAGTACAACCATCCCTAGAATTCCATAGATCCCATTTAAGTTTAAGGATTCCAATTTGGAAAAAGAACGCATACCACGTACTTCTCTTATATCAATTGCTTCTATTGTATCAAGTATCATTTCAACGATCAACTTCTCACATAATGTTATCTATGCTACCTAGTATTGTCATAATATCAGCCAATTTCATTCTCTTAATTAATTGAATAATAATTTGCAAATTGATAAAACCCAGAGGACGAATTTTCTAACGCCAAGGAAACCTGCCCTGATCCCCTATCAGAAAAACTTCTAACTCCCTTTTTAGGGCTTCGACTTTCACATAAAATTTTTGTTTCAGTAATTCAAAAGAGTTTTTTTACTAATGAACCGATATTCAAAATCATGCCACTCTCCATCCCTTTGTTGATTAAAATGCCTATTTTCTAAATTCTCATAGGGCCCCCCGAAATTCTTTCCAGAGCTTGTTGAATAATTTAATCGATTATATCATTCCACCAATTTGGAATAAATAATGAGCTAATGAATCGCCTTTTTTTCCACTGGATTTCCTAATCAAATTCGTCTAAACACTCATAATGATTAAATTTACGAAGATCCCACAGCCCTTCAAAAGCTCGTAGCATTGGTCCAGATAACCCCCAATTTATTACTTCCTCTACAACAACAATACCTATTCGTTTAACTTGTTCTAAAAAAATAAGATTTTGTGTAATCAGTTTTTGATATTCCGCTATGGCTGTTAAAAAAATCACAAAAATCCAAACATTTATCTATTCATGAGGTAAATCAGCAGCTACTCCTCCGATACTAAAATAATTATGCATCATTATCATGCCAATGGCAGCTTTGAATAAATCATATACTAACTCTCTTTCTCGAAAAATATAGAAGAAAGGTGTTTGTCCACCAATATCTGCCATAAAAGGGCGAAGTCATAATAGATGAGAAGCTATATCAAAACCTACCTGCACGGCCGTGCAATTCATCGGTTAATTCATACACAACCGTGCAAGTTTAACTTGCACGGACACACGACCATGACTTTCATCCACAACGGATCAAGTTAAGTCACGTTCGTGACTTAACACATTTAACTTCCAAAATCCCATAATTACATGTTATTTTCTTAACATTTTTGCGGTTAATGAATTACATTGCAGAACATATAAGAATATGTTGTTTTCTTAACATTTTACGGTAAATGTAAGAACATGTTGTTTTCTTAATATTTGCAATAAATGAATTACATTGCAGTAAATGAATGAACTTCAATCTGCTAACAGCAACATTCGGGTTTGACCTAAATTTGCATCAAACTCCTCTTTTACAAATACAAAACTTTTTAGCATGAAGACAATAACTACAGTTCTCGTTGGAAATACCAACTATAAATTTTTTTATTTCTTCCAAATTTTCAAAACCAAATGTTTTTTGTGCCTATCAATCAACATGCATTTTAATTAAATAATACAATTATAAACATGAGCTGCAATTATTAATAAAAATTGAAATTAAGATAAAAACTTTCTTCAAATTACCATAAGTAAATCAATCATGTGCATTGAATAAATCAGTCATGGGCATTCAAGGTGGGATAATAGCACTACTACTTTGTTTACTTGTTTCTGCATCAATGACCTAACATGATAAATCATTCGAAGATTAATAATAGATTACAAAAAGAAAATATTACAAATAATACCTGAGAATTTGTTCCAAAATGATGATGAGTGTAAAGCATAGTTATGTTATCCATACAAACACCAATTGATTGCATTTTGTATTTGTCATAACCAAGTGGTTCATAAATACAAAATTGAAATCACTAAATGATTATGCCCAAAAGACAATATTAGAAATAGAACCTGAGAATGTGGTCTACAATCTCTATGATTGTAAACCATACTTGTAAAATCCATCGAAACAGAAAGTGGTTGCATTTGCTATTTGTCATAACAAAAAAAGGAAATTTTGTTAAAAATAAGTAAAACAACACTGTGACATTATTAATTACTGAAAGTTAACCTGATCTTGATGTAATATGGGATGTTGTATGCTGGAGATAATACGCGTATGTTGGGAATTATCTTCAGAATCATGACTAGAGTAGTTAAAGGAAAAAATATTTAAAATTATTATAATATAAATTATATACATTAAAGGTTTGAAAACATAAAATCAACAAAAATATAACCTGAGTACCGAAAAGGGGGATGGGTGCCGAATCTGCCATATTTGTTGAAGTCTTACATTTTTTTGACATTCGTTCTTTTCCTTGAACTTTTCTCTAATCCACCCTTAGATCTCTTACTTGATGTAGGTTTTGTCTTTATTTTTACACCTCTTATGTTATTCCATTGACCAAAATTAATATCAGGTTGATTGTTCAGATTCATTTCACTATTTGACCGCTGGGAAAATTCTTGATCTTGTGATATTAGGGTCTCTTCATCAACTATTTCTTCACCTTGCAATATCTCATCAACCATATTCAACATATTGAGAAGTTGATCTTTCACAATTTTACAAGTATCTCTCCTCTCTGCTCCTCTTGTAACCAATCATGTGCTTAATGCATATAATTTTTTGTACCTTAAACTTGACAACATTTTTGGATCCATTTAACTTTCATTGATAGTGGAGTTTTTACTATCAAGGTACCATGATTTTGCTTTCTGTGTCCATCTTTTCAAAATATACTTACTCGATATTCTTAAAATGTTTTTCAAGTTAAAAACCTTCAACATATGAAAACATAAAATGCCAGCTAATGAGCACCACAAAAGGGTTGAGTCAGATGGATGAAGTTTTGGTGGTTTTTCCTTGGAGGATTGAATTCAGCTATAAAGGAACTAAGATGAACAAATTTTTTCAAAACCCTAAGCTAATGGATACGTAAGGCTATTCTCTACAACTCCTCTTGGAAACTTGTTCCAAGCAATCCCAATGATCAAAATCAACCAAGAGAAAGGAACCAAATAACACGCCATAATTAAACAATTGGTAAGTGGAATTAGGTTCTTAGTGAAACAAAAACAAGAGGATAGTTCCTCACCAAATCCAACGGCTACAATAATAGTAATACCAAAATCTTCTTGTTTCTAGCCTACTTATACCTAGGTCAATTAATAAAAGGTCGGGCTAAAATACATGGAAGCCCGAAATAAAACAAAGGTCTAAAAATATTAAAAATAAGAAAAATTGCTTATGGGCTTTAGTGAATTAAATAGCCCAAGTCCCATTTAATTAATACATGGCCAACTTCTACACTCCTTAGGCTTAAGTGATGGAACATTAAAATTAGCCCAAGTCTTCATGTCTTCAAACCCCAAGTGTGCCCGGTCCAAGGATTCGAGTTAAGTGAATTAATTTAGGTTTTAATACACTAAACTCTCCTTCAATAGGCTTGGAACTCTCCACCCTCTCCAAATAGAAGCAAATATGCGTGTGAAGAGCCTCCTTAAGTCTTTTGGCCCCAACTTTAGTTATGTACCCTTCTGGCATGACAAGCTCGCTCCCTGGGCCTCCGACATCCACGCCTGGTCCATTTGGTGTCACCCTAGTCATGCTCACATAAGCCTCTCCCTCCTTAAGAAGATTCGTCCTCGAATCTAAATCCATATCAAAAGGAGAAAGATCAGCAACATTAAAAGTAGCGGACACATTATACTCACCTGGAAGATCAATCTTATAGGCATTGTCATTAATCCGCTCCAACACCTAGAATGGACCATCACCCCTAGGATCCAACTTGGATTTCCTCTGGATAGGAAACCTCTCCTTCCTCAGATGCAACCAAACCCAATCATCAGGTTTAAAGGTCACCTTCTTACACCCCTTGTTGGCTTGCTTTGCATATACCTTATTCCTCTGCTCAATGTGCTGTCTCGTCTTCTCATGAAACTCTCTAACCATCTCAACTTTCCTTTTTCCATCTGTACTAGACAACT
Source organism: Erythroxylum longipes (assembly GCA_027563885.1). Classification (NCBI taxonomy): domain Eukaryota; kingdom Viridiplantae; phylum Streptophyta; class Magnoliopsida; order Malpighiales; family Erythroxylaceae; genus Erythroxylum; species Erythroxylum longipes. The sequence goes on from JAOQMS010009170.1 coordinate 13,032, forward strand.
CATACAGGGGTAAAGTCACCAAATCCAAAACAGTCAAAGGATTAAAACCATATTCAAGCTCAAAAGGTGAAAAACTTGTGGTAGAATGTACACTCTTGTTATATGCAAACTCAATAAATGGTAAACACTCACCCCAAGTTTTCAATTTCTTACCCACTATAGCACACAACAAGGCACCTAAGGTCATATTAACTAACTCAGTTTGTCTATCTGTCTGTGGATGACAAGTAGTAGAATAAAGTAATTTTATACCCACAAAACATGCCAAAAATAGCTCAGAAACCTAGCATCTTTTTCAGAAACAATAGACCTAGGAATGCCATGCAATCTAACAACATCTTTGAAAAATAAATCAGCTACATGCACAATATCATCTGTCTTATGGCATGCAATAAAATGTGTCATCTTGCTAAACCTATCCACAATAACAAAGATGCTCTCAAAACCCCTCTTTATCCTAGGCAATCTCAAAACAAAGTCTATAAAAACATCAATCCACAGTTCAGTAGGCATAGGTAAAGGGGTATACAATATATGATGTTTGACAGTGGATTTTGCTTGTCTACATGCAATGCATTTGGCACATATATGTTCAACATCCCTATGTATACCAGGCTAATAAAAACATTCATGTAAAATATCCAAAGTCTTAGCAACCCAAAATGACCAATCAAACAACCACTATAGGCCTCATGCATGAACAAAGCATGCATAGAACAATTAGGCACACACAATTGACTACCCATAAATAGATAGCCATCATGCCTATAGAATTTCTGCAATGCAACATGTTCACAAGCAGAATATATAGTAGCAAAGTCAACATCTAAGGCATACAAATCCTTAAGCGGCTCAAAAGCCAAAAGTTTATAACTAACAACAGAAAGTAAAGTGTACCACCTAGACAATGCATCAGCTACCACATGCCCCTTCCATTGCTTGTATCGAAGCACATAAGGAAAAATCTCTATAAACTCCACCCAAGTGGCATGTCTCTTACTCAACTTGCCCTGTCCTTTTAAGTTCTTTAAGGACTCATAATCCATCCTAATGGCAAATTCCCTGGGTTGAAGGTAAAGTCTCCACACCTCCAATGCTCTCACAACATCATATAATTCCTTGTCATATATTGGATAATTGAGTTGTGCACCACTAAGCTTCTCACTGAATTATGCAACTGGCCTATTTTCTTCCAAAATCACGGCACCTATACCAATCCCAGAAGCATCACATTCTACCTCAAAAGCTTTATCAAAATTAGGTAAACAAAAAATAGGAGCAGAACACAATTTATCTTTCAGCTCTAAAAATGCATGTTCCTGTTCCTTACCCCATGTAATTTCCCCTTTTTGACTATTTCAGTCAAAGGAAAGCAATGGTAGAGAAATATTTCACAAAACTCCTGTAAAAGCTGGTAAGTCCATGAAAACTCTTCACCTCACCCATACTTTTATGCGTTGGCCACTCTCACTATCAACCTCTACTCCCTGATTACTGACTACAAATCATAAGAAAACCAATTTATCAATGCAAAATGTGCACTTCTTAAGATTTCCATACAGTTTCTCCAACACATACCTCACATACATGACATGCTCATCAAGATAGGAGCTATAAACCAAAATGTCATCAAAATATACAACCATAAATTTATCAAGAAACTCATGCAAAACATGATTCATTAATCTCATGAATGTACTAGGTGCGTTAGTTAATCTAAAAGGCATAACTAACCATTCATACAGTCCATATTTGGTTTTAAATGCAGTTTTCCACTCATCTCCTAGTTTCATGCGAATCTGATGATATCCACTTTTTAAATCAATCTTAGTAAATAAACAAGCTCCATGTAATTCATCCAACATGTCATCAAGTATAGGGATAGGATGGTGATAATTTATAGTGATTTTATTCACAACTCTGCAGTCCACACATATCCTCCAAATCTCATCTTTTTTTGGCACCAGTAACACAGGTACAACATAAGGACTCAAACTCTCCCTCACATGCCCCTTCTCTAATAGCTCATACATTTGCTTTTGAAGATATTTTGTCTCCTTAGGGTTACTCTTGTAAGCTGGATGGTTAGGAATCTGAGCTCTGGGCGCAAAGTCTATCTGGTGTTCTATGCCTCTTAAAGGTGGCAGTCCCTTGGCCATCTCCTTAAGAAAGACATCTGAATAATCCTGCAAAAGAGATGAAAACAAACTAGCCAAAGAATTAAGAGGGTTAGTGTCAGAAACTAAACACTCTCTATATCTCACTATTACTAGTGCTCTCTTCTCTCCATTGCTCTCCTAAAATCTTTTCCTTTAGCAAACAAGCTCACTTTTCTCTCTTTCTTTTCACTTTTTTTCTCTCACTGAGCTCTTCTCTCCTGCACATCCCACTGTCTTTTCCCATTGAGCCAATTTTTCTTTTCTTTTAGGCCTCTTTTCCCTCATCATTTTTCTTTAACTCACTACCTAAACCCTCCTCTCTTTGTAAAGCTTTGATTTGGTCTAGGTAAATCTCATAAGGAGATAAAGGTACCAAAGTGAAGTTTTTGCCTTTGAACTTGAATGAGTACTTATTTGTGTACCCATCATGTGAAACCTGCCTATCAAACTGGCAAGCCTCCCAAGCAACAAATGTCCTACCTCTATAGGTATCACATCACACAACACCTCATCCTCATACCTCCCTACTAAAAATGGCACCAATACCTGTCTAGTCACTTTCACATCTACACTATCATTAAACCACAACAAATTATATGGCTCTGGATGTTTCCTACAGGTCAAGCATAATTTCTCCACCATAGTTCGACTAGCCCCATTTATTGGGCCCCAAATTTTTCTTAAAATTTATTTTAATAAATTAGCAAGCATGAACCGAAAATTTGAATTCTTGGATTAGAAATTTTTGGAGTTAATATATGTGTTTGCATGTATTAAATGGAAATGCTAAAATAAAGTTAAGGAGTTAGAAGGCATTAGATTAAATATGGAAGGGTAAGCTTGGAAAGATAAACTTTTGTCTTAAACTAATAAAAAAAGAAGAGTAGAGAGTCATGTATAGTAAGAAAGAAAAAGAGAGAAAGTCGTAGAAGAAACTAGAAGAAGAGAAGGAGAAACTGAAGCATAGAAAGGAGAGGAAAGAAAGAAAAAGGGGATAAGAAGTGGAAGAAGAAAGTTCAACTGAGTTTTAGGTAACCCTTTATCTATTTTCTTGTTTTGATAGAAGAAGAAAGCTGAGAAACTAGGTTTTTAGGTGCTAAAAATGAAGAGAGAAAGAAGAGGAGCAAGGGATTTATATTCTTAGATTTTCATGAACTTTTAACTAGATCTTAATTCTTCTAACTTAGATAAACTAAGAGTACATTAAGTCTAAACTCATTTTTAGATAATAGAGCTTTATGGAAGTTCTATTCATATATGTTGATTGAATGAAAATATGTTTGTTTGAAGGGAATTAAGAAACTTCGAAAGCAAGAGCAAGAGGAAGAACAAAGTTAAGTTTGAAGTTACAAGTAAATAGGTGGATAATATGTTTATAGTTTTTGTGATGATGGGCTATATTATTTGATTTTGTGTGTATAAATGTTTGTCTTGAATCATTGTGAATGTGGGAAAAATGTTCTATAAATTAAATGTCATGTTTTCTTTGCAAGGATTCTGCTGCTTTGACGTTAATGAAAAACAAAAAATTTAAAAAGTATGAAAATATGATTATGATATGAAATATGTAAGCATTAGAAATTTGCTTGTGTGGATAAGAGAGATACCATTT
>JAOQMS010009209.1:0-16799 GCA_027563885.1 Erythroxylum longipes
TCCACACGCCCTCTCTAGAAGAATCACAAGCTTGACTACTCCACTTGAATTCTCCATGGATGGTTTGGCCTTGTCATTAAGGTGAGATGTAATGTGACTTTGAACAAACCTTAAAGTGCTTGTTTAAACCTTGCTGCATGTTGCCTTGTAATAGGTTCGCTTGGCAAAGTAAGCTTATCTTGGCGTGTAGTACCTTGATCTCCATTGCTACCATGGCTTCTCGCATCATTTCCTCCTTCCTCAAAAGGATTCGTCCTCAAATCAACTTCTACATTATCAAATGGAGAGAGATCAGCAACATTAAATGTAGCAAATACTTGATACTCACCTAGAAAATCAATGTTGTAGGCATTTTCATTAATCTTTTCAAGGACTTGGAAAGGTTCATCGCCTCTAAGATCTAACTTGGATTTCCTTTGCTTAGGAAAACTGTTTTTCCAGAAATGCACCCAAACCTAATCAGCAGGCTTATTGCATCAACTTTCTCCCTTGATTAGCTCTTTGTGCATATGCTTCATTTCGCTTCTCTATGTGTTGTCTTGCCTTCTCATGAATGTTGCGCACCAAATTTGCCTTCTTTTGTCCATCTGCACTAGTTATCTCACTTTTAGGTAACGAACACAAATCTAAAGGTATTAATGGATTAAAACCATAAACAATCTCAAAAGGCGAATAACCAGTAGTAAAATTTATGCTCCTATTGTATGCAAATTCAACTAGTAGCAAATATTCTTCCTATGTTTTAAGATTTTTGCAAACCACAACATGCAAAAGAGAACCTAAAGTTCTATTCACCACTTCAGTTTTTCCATTAATTTGAGGATGACAAGTAGTAGAAAACAGAAGTTTAGTACCTAGCTTACCCCAAACAACACACCAAAAATGGATTAAAAACTTCACACCACGGTCAGAAATAACAAAGCCAAGAAAAATAATTTTATCCATACAAAAAAACACTTTCTAAGTTTAGCATATGGTCTTTCACGCCTAAGTGCTTCTAGTACAGATTTAAGATGCATAACATACTCATCAAGGCTTTTGTTAAAAATTAGGATGTCATCAAAGTATACAACCACAAACTTGCCAATAAAATCATGCAAAACATGGTTCATTAATCTCATGAAAGTGCTAGGTGTCAAACCAAATGGCATGACCATCCACTCATATAGACCATATTTCGTTTTAAAGGCTGTTTCCACTCATCCCCTACTTTCATTCTAATATGATGATAACTACTCATGAGATCAATTTTTGTAAAGAAACAAGAACCATGTAACTCATCAAGCATATCATCTAACCTAGGAATGGGGTGGCGATAATTTACCATTATCTTATTTACTGCCCTGCAATCCACGCACATACGCCAAGTTCCTTCTTTCTTTGGCACCAATAGCACTAGAACTGCGCATGGGCTTAGACTTTGTCTCACGTGTCCCCTCTCAAGCAACTCCTCCACTTGCCTTTGAAGCTCCTTTGTCTCCTCATGATTACTCCTATAGGTTGAGTAGTTTAGAATTTGAACTCCTAGCATGAAATCAATATGATGTTCAATACCCCTCAATGGTGGTAATCCCTTGGGCAACTCATCTAGAAAGACATCAGAGTATTCTTGCAAAATAAGTTTCACAACACTAGGTAAAGAAGGGTCAAGGTCAGTCTCATTATAAAACACTCCTTATACATAAGCAAAACCAATGGTTTTTGCATGTACATGACATTCCTCAACTTTTTTTCTTTTGCAAAGAAAGTACTCTTTTTTATTCCACCCTTCTTTTCACTCTTCTCTCCTTTTTCAATTGCGCTACTCTCTTTCTTTTACTCACTAGTTCACTTACTCTCAGTTGGGCCTTTGTTCTTATTTTCTTGAATGGCCTCTTTTTCTTTTTTTCTTTTTAAACTCTCGGCCTCACCAAGATCCTCTTGAGCTTCTCTTGGTGAAAGAGGTGCCAATGTGAAGTTTTTCTCTCCCATCTTAAATGAATACCTATTTTTGAATCCATTATGTACTACACACCTATCATATTGCCATGGTCTCCCTAATAATAATGACCAACACGTATAGGAACGACATCACACAACACTTCATCCGAATATCTCCCAATTGAGAATGCCACTAACACTTGCTTGTTCACCCTAACCTCTCCACGCTCATTAAACCATTGCAACTTATAAGGAAACAGTGCTTAATGAGAGGCAGCCCTAATTTCTCAACCAAAATCTGTGCAACATTGGTGCAACTACCTCCATCAATTATTAAACTAAACATCTTACCCTTAATTAAACATCTGGTATGGAATATGTTCTCCCTTTGTTCATCAAGCTCTATTTTTTCTTGTGCATTGAGAGCTCACCTCACTACTAGTGCTTCGGCCTGGACTGGTTGCTCAACTTCTTCATCAGTGCAATCCTCCAACTCAGGCATATCACCTCCATCACTATCTTCTGATTCAACTACCCCATCTCGCAAATACATGATCTTCCTATTGGGACATTGGTTTGCCTTCTGACCCGAACCCAAAAACTTAAAGAATTTGATGTCGCTTTGCTTAGTGCTAGGATTTTGATCATTAGATGTAGGTGCACCTTTAGAGGCTGTCCAGTTTTCCTTGGACTTGTTCTTATTGTCATAGGACTTATCCTTGCTCTTTTCCTCCTTCTTGGGCCATTTAGGTAAGAATTTGAAGGTCTCGAGGTGTTTCCCTTGCTGAAGCTTTTTCCCTTCAATTGCTTCTCAATCTTCATAGCCATGCTTACCATGTCCTCTAACTCCAAGTATTGATGAAGCTCTAACACGTTGGCTATCTCTTTATTTAGACTAGCAAGGAACCCAGCCATTGTAGCCTCTCTATCCTCCTCTATGTTGGCTCTTATCATAGTTATCTCCATCAACTTGTGGTAATCTTCCACGCTCTTTGTGCCTTGCCTCAATGTTTGGAGTTTTTGATGCAACTACCTATAGTAGAAACTTGGCACAAATCTCTTTTTCATGATGCGTTTCATCTCATCCCAGGTTTCAACCGATCTTTCTCAAGTTTGTCTCTATCTAACCATTAATTGATCCCACTAAACAGCAGCATAATCAGAGAACTCAACTATCACTAGCTGCACCTTCTTCTCCTCAGAATAGTTGTGGTAGGCAAATATCATCTCTAATTTCCTTTCCCACTCCAAGTAGGCATCGACATCATTCATTCCTTAAAATGGTGGCATCTTCATTTTGATGCTACCAATGTTTCTATCTACCTTTTTAGTCTCTTCCTCCTCTCTGCCTCTTTCAGCTCTTCCTTTATAACCACCTTTATTTTGGCCTATATCTCCTCTACCACCTCTTGCATTATTTCGACCTCCATACCACTCATACTCACCAAATCCATCTTCATCTTGCTCCTCCTCATTATAATAATGACTATGAACTGAAGGGTTCTCTTCTCTTCTTGGCCCATTATTCCCTGAAGATTCGGTTTGAATAGTTTTGAGAAGCCTATCTTGTCTTTCAAAGTTTCTAGCTTGCTACTCAGACTTGTCTTTGACTTCAAGGAATATAATCTCTATTCTCTTGAATTGATTTTGCATTGCTTCAAGAGAAAGAATGCATTTCGTTGGTCTTCTTCACTCCCATCACTGTTACCATCTTTATTGCTATTATGAGACATGATTTGGTCCTGCAAGAAAACGTTAGAAGCCTCACAACACTCCCTCGCGTGTTTCTTTCTAGAACAGAATTTCCCACTCGTGTTTTACCAATAATATGGTTTTTCTCTATATAGTCTCACATTCTTGCCTTTTTCCACTCAAGTGCCTCCTTTATTGTTACTCTTCAGGATCACTTCAATAAGATCAAGGAAATCAACAAGCAACAAGTTCAAGTAGAGGCACAAAGATAGTGACCTTAACAAAGAAAATGAATAGCTGAAACAAATCTAGAAGCAAAATATTGTACGGACAGAAAATAAATCAAAGTGCCAATAGACGGATGAAGGGTAGTGTAGGTAATCATTCTTGTGTCAATTGAATAATTATGAGTGCAACAATTGTTCAAATCAGTGTAGAGAAGCAAAGATAGGCACCAAAACAAGAAATAAACCAAGAAAAAAAAGCAAACAAAAAAATAATATGACAAACTCACCAAACCCAAGACCAAACTATTATTATTATATATTTTTTATCCCAATCTGCCAAATATTCAAAGAAAATGTTTCTTGATAGGTTCTTGAATGAAAGAAAGACAATATAGATGAATCTTGACTTGGTAAGAACAAATCTTGAATTAAAGATCAAACAAAGATTTAAGAATCACAATCTTGGGTGTTTCTTGATAGGTTCTTGAATGAAGAAAAGACAATATAGATGAATCTTGAATGAATAGAACAAATCTTGAATGAAAGATCAAACAAAGATTCAAAGAATCACAATCTTGGATGATTCTTGATCAATCTTGAAATTTCTTTTCTTTTCTTTTCTTTTATAATTTTTCTATGGAATCAACAAAGAAAACAATGAAAGATACGTATGAGTTCAATAGAATTAAGCCAAAGCTCTAATACCAACTGATACAGAAACCTCAAGAAAATAAGGTTCTTGAAACCCCCTAATCCTATTGAATCAAATCCCCAACCTTTCTATTATAAGAACATGCTAGTTCAAACCCTAATTCGATGAAATTGAGACCCAAACCCAAAGAAAATGGAAGAATTGAACATGCCACAATTGATTACCTTGATAAGTGATACAATCCTTGAAGTTAACAGCAAGAGGAACACACCTTTCTTGAAGAGAATATCTTTGAATTTCATTAATCAAATAATCTGAAGTTTACAAGGATAAAATAAGGTATTATACCCTTGCTCACGTCCTAAACCTAAAAGGAATAGGTTACAAACCCATTTAATGCTATAAATAAGCCTAATCCTAACGATTTTAGGAGTTATAGTCCAATAATGAAATTTGATCCTAATCCACTTAGGATTGGGCTGAACTAACTAAAATAAGACCAAAATAAACTAAATAAACCTAAGGGGGGAATGGGCCTAATAGAGACGTAAAACAAACTAGGACAAGCTTACAAATAAATATCCAGTCTTTAACAAGTCTTTGACCCTAATAAATAAAGGATAAATAACAAGCCCAATGTATTAAATTAATCCTATAAGAATAATTGAACTTATCTTGAAATTTGGCTAAGTATTAGCCCCTCCACACGCCCTCTCTAGAAGAATCACAAGCTTGACTACTTCACTTGAATTCTCCATGGATGGTTCGGCCTTGTCATCAAGGTAAGATGTAATGTGACTTTAAACAAACCCTTAAAGTGCTTGTTTAATCCTTGCTGCACATTGCCTTGTAATAGGTTCGCTTGGCAAAGTAAGCTTGTCTTAGCGTGTGGCACCTTGATCTCCATTGCTGCCATGGCTTCTCATATCACTTCTTTTTGCCATCGAAGCTAGCTCTCTCATTAATTGGAAAAGTTGACAAATCCAAAGGAGTTAATAGATTAAAGCCATTCATAATCTCAAAAGGTGAAAGATTAGTAATAGATTGGACACTTCAATTATGAGCAAATTCAACATGTGGCAAATACTCTTCCCAATTCTTCAAATTCTTTTGAATAATAGAACGTAACAAACTAGACAAAGTTCGGTTTACTACCTATGTTTGTGCATCTGTTTGTGGATGGCAAGTAGTTGAAATGAGAAGTTTGGTTCCCAACTTACCCCACAATGTCTTCCAAAAGTAGCTTAAAAACTTTGCATCATGATCTAAACTATGCTTTTTGGCATACCATGCAAACAAACTACATCCTTAAAGAACAAATCAGCAATATTGTTGGCATCATCAGTTTATGGTAAGTAATGAAATGCGCCATCTTGGAAAACTTGTCAACAACAACAAATATTGAATCCTTACCCCATTTTGACCTAGGCAGTCTCAATACAAAGTCCATAGAGATGTTAGCCCATGGTTCACTAGGTATGGGTAAGGGATGTACAATCCATGAGGTAAGACCTTTGAATTGGCTTGTCTATAGGTGATGTATTTCTCACAAATTTGCTAAAAATCACACTTCATTTGTGGCCAAAAAAAATGTTCATGCAAGACATCTAGAGTTTTCCTCACACCAAAATGACCAATCAATCCACCGCTCCCTCACAACCAACTCCTCAAAGAGCATATAAGCATACTCAATCTGTTCTCTCGAAATAAATACCCACCATGCCTATAAAACTTTCCAAATGCAACTTTCTCACAAGCCCATACACATTAGCAAAATCAGGATCATTAGAATATAAGTCTTTGATATACTCAAATCCTAGTAATTTGGCACTGAAAGTAGAAATAAGAGAAGACCTTCGAGATAATGCATCAACAACCACGTTCTCTTTACCTTGCTTATACTTGATAACATAGGGGAAGGTTTCAATGAATTCCATCCACTTGGCATGCCTCTTATGCTTCAAGGATTCTTGATCAGTACGTACGACAAATTCCTTGGGCCATAAGTAATGTTGTGAGGTTTGCAAAGCTCAAACCAATGCATACATCTCCTCATCATAAGTTGGATATTTAAGGGTTGTCCTACTCAACTTCTCACTAAAGAATGCAATTGGACACCGTTTCTGCATCAAAACAGTGCCAATGCCAATATCTAAAGCATCACACTCAATCTCAAAAGTTTTAACAAAGTTAGGTAAAGCAAGCAATGGTGCAAAATTCAACCTATCCTTAATCAAATTGAATGCATTTTCTTTCTCATCACCCCACTTAAAACCAACATTCTATTTCACAATTTCATTCAGCGGTGCGGCTATGGTAATGAAATCCTTAACAAAACTCCTATAAAAGCTAGCCAAACCATGAAAGCTACACACATCAATAATTGTCTTAGGTGTAGGCCAATCACAAATATCTCTAACATTTTCCTCATCAACTGAAATTACCTTAACACTAACAAGATAACTAAGATAAACAATCTGATTTGTGCATGCAAAAGGAAGACTTTTTAAAGTTAGCATACAACTATTGTTCATGCAAAACACTTAGAACACTTCTCAAATGATCAATATGCACATCTAAGCTTTTGCTATAAATGATAATATCGTCAAAGTAAAAAACCACAAATCTGCCAATGAAAGCACACAAAATATGATTCATTAACCTCATAAATGTTCTAGGTGCATTAGTTAAACCAAATGGCATAACTAACCACTCATGTAATCCATATTTTGTTTTAAAGGCTACCTTCCACTCATCTCCCTTATGCATTTTGATTTGATGATATCCACTCTTCAAATCAATTTTAGAAAGCACAGAAGAACTATGCAATTCATCAAGCATATCGTCTAATCTAGGAATGGGATGTTTATACTTTACAGTGATTTTATTGATGGCTTGACAATCAATAAATATCCCCCATGTCCCATCCTTTTTAGGCACAAGTATACTGAAATAGAACATGGACACATGCTTTCCCTCACATATCCCTTAGTCATGAGTTCCTCCACTTGTTTTTGAATTTATTTCCTCAGGATTACTTCTATAGGCTAGTCAGTTTGGAATTGAAGCACCAGGGATGAAATAAATTTAGTGTTCTATTCCTTGAATTGGTGGAAAACCACTTAGAACTTCCTCGGGGAACACATCGTCAAAATACTACAAAAGAGAAACGATAACACTTGGAAAAGAAGAGTTAATGTTGATAGTGTTGATCAATGCCTCTTTGTACAATAGTACAAACATAGGCTGTTTAGAATAAAAAGTTCTCTTCACATCACTTTCTTTTGCAAAGAAACTCTCTTGGTTTCTCTCTTTCTCTTTTTCACTCACTTGTTGCCTTTTCTTTGTTGTTTTGACATTTTTCTCTCTTTGCACTCTCTTCCACTCCTTTCTTTCCACTACACTTAGTTTCACACCTTCTTTTCTTTACACTCTCATTTTTAATTCTCATCTGATCCTCATACATTTTTTTAGGTGTTAATGGTACAAGATTGATTGATTTTCCATTCATGGAAAAAGAGTACTGATTTTTGACCCATCATGGATCACACGTCGATCAAACTACCAAGGTCTGCCCAAAAGAATATGACCGGCTTGCATTGACACCAATTCACACAAAAATTCATCATGATATTTTCCAATACAAAATGAAACCAAAACCTATTTATCCACCTTCACTTCTCCACTATCATTCAACTATTGAAGAGTATATGGCCTAGGATGCTTAGTGGTAGGCAAATTCAATTTGATGCCATCATTTTACTAGTTATGTTAGTGCTACTCTCGCCATCTATGATCATGATACACACCTTTCCTTGAAAATGAAATTGAGTGTTAAAAATGTTCTCGCATTACACATCATCTTCCTCCTTCTCTTGCACATGTAATGCTCACCTTGTCACTAAGGCCTCTCCCTCCACTGGATATTGTTCTCCATCACTTTCATCATCATTTGGTGGTAATTCATCATCAAGTTCACTCTAGGACTCAGTGTCTCCATTTCCTTTCAAGATCATGGTACATCTATTTGGACATTGCAATGCGATATGCCCCCTGCCCAAACAGTTAAAACATTTGATATCTTTATTTCTAGTTTGGAAATCAAAATTACCTTTCTCCTTGATAGAGCTCACATCCAAGCTCTTGGAAGACTCAAATTTGATCTTGTAATCACACTTGTAATTATAGTCCACCTTCTCCTCCTTTTTGTTCCAATTTGATTTGCAAGGGGAACTAGCACTCAATTACCTAACTCGCTTGGAACCCTTCCTTTTAAGTTGCTTCTCCACCTTATATGAACCATGTCCTCAAGCTCCACATAATGCTACAACTCAACAACATTAGCTATGTCCTTGTTCAGCCCATGTAAAAATCGTGCCATGGTTGCCTCTCTATCCTTCTCAACATTTGCTTTAATCACCACAATATCTATGTCTTTATGATAATCCCAACACTTTTGCTGCCTTGAGTGAGTCATGGCAATTTTTTATACAATTCCCTATAGTAATGATTGGGACTGAACCTCTTTCTCATGATAGTATTCATTTTTGCCCATGTAAAATGGGTCTCTCACGGTTTCTTCTAGCAGTTGAAACAATATGATCCCACCAAATAATTGCATAGTTGGTGAATTCAATAGCTGCAAGCTTGAGTTTCTTTTCTTCGGAATAGTTATGACAATCAAAGACCAACTCCACTTTCTTTTCCCACTCTAAATAGGCTTCAGGATCATTCTTCCCTTGAAATGATGGAATGTTCATTTTGGTGCTTCCCAAGTCACGGTCATATGCATCATGTCTTCCACCAAATCTCCTTCCACATCTGTTATTGTTAAATCTGTCCAACAAGTCACCATCATCAAAATCAACATCATCCCCTCCATTATCATCATAAGACTCATTCTCATCATGCCTCTCTTGCCTTCTAGCATTAGGAACATCATGAAGTCTCCCTCTATGCAAATATGCAAATTCAGCATCTTGTCTATCCATTCTATCCCTTATCTCTCCAAGCATGATAGTAATGTGCTCAAATTATTGTTGCATTGCTTTGAGTATGAAATTGTCACTATTGTCTCCTTCAAAAACACCCTTATCTTTAGATGTCATGGTTGTAAATCTGCAAGAAAAATTAGAAAATACCTTACCAATACTCCCCTCACATCTTTCACTCAAATTAGTGTCACTTAACACGTGTTTTCTCTCTTAAATTGGCTTTTGTTATAATGAGCTCACCCTCCTGCCTTTTACCACTCAAACTCGCTCTTTAGGCTCTTTAAAGAACTAACTAAATCGGCAGATTTAGAATGATTGATAAGAACTCAAAATACACTGTAGGAATGACAAACCAACAGGTGTTCACTTGATAAGATAGTGACTATTGTGCTCAAGAAACAAAACTAGTTTGGATGCGTTTGTAACAAGAAACACAAAAAGATAATCTGATCAACTAGTGTTCAAGTTTTAACAAGGCCGACCAGATTTTGATTTGCATCTTTCTTTCTTTCTTTCTTGTTTTTTTTACAAATTAGAATATAATAACTTGATTAAGAATCTACACGACATTACCCAGAAATTTGAACACAACAATCATATATTGGAATGAGCTAGAGCACAAATAAAAACTTAAGAATATGAAGAGTCACGAACAAACAAAGAACACAAATGGAGAATCAAACCAGAAAATGAATCTGACCAGAAAATGCAGAACTAACAATGAGAAAACGAAAAGACATAAAAGAACAAGAACACAATCTACATAATCGACCCAAAAAATGAATCTGAACAAAAAATAAAGAACTAAAAATGGGAAAACGAAAAGACACAAAAGAACAAGAACATAATCTGAAAAATCATTTTTTTAATAGATAAGAAGAAAATAATGAATCCAACATGATTTAGAGGCCAAAGCTCTGGTACCAACTGATGCAAACCCCAAAATGACTAAATCTGTACAGCCACAAAGCAAGACAAATTCCACCTCCAAGAAAGCTAAATTAGGTCACAAAAAACACAAACAAAGGATAAAAAGAAGGATATGGATTCCACACTCTGGAATAGATGAGAAGAGGGAGTGATAAGTCAGGTTTGAATGCCACAAGATTGAATCAATTTGGATAAGTTCTGTAGTTTAATGAAGAACCCAAGAGAAGTTTCTCAATTCTCATAAAAAGATGTCAAAAGTTGTTTCTGAATACATAAGATTTACATTTATATGCCCTAGGTCTAAACCTATCAAAAGAAGTGAAAACAAATATGTTTGGTATGCCCATTATACCAAAATTTGTAATACCCAGCCTTAGTGGGCTAATCAGCCCATTTAAGACCCAACTGACTCTAATATATACCCACTAAGTACTTGGACTGTATTAATAATACTTGGGCTGTATGTTCCACCTTCAAGGCTACTCTTTTGGCCAAAAATAACATGATGGTGCAATTATCTTGAATCAGCCCATTAAGTGCTTCCTTCATCTTCTTAGCCCTTGACCTTGTAATTGAAACATCTGGAATGTGCAAAGGGTCTTTAATAACTGTTCGCACATTGGCTCCATGGTTCTCATCAAATTTTCTAAGCTTGTTTCAGTTTTCCTCATAATAAACTTTGAGTTTCTGCAATCTTCATTTTTTGTTAAGTTAATTTGTGTTAAGAATCAAAATGGGTCCCACATTTTAAAACATTAATAAAATTTTAAAACTTTAATTTTAGTACCCTACTTCTAATTGCCACGTGGTAGTTAAGACCACTTAAATATTAAAATATTATAAATATATGCATTGTTGACTTGGCAAAAAACTGACGTCATCATATTGTCGTCAGTTTCTCAATTAATTTAGGGTTAAATTTTAACATTTTCAAATGTTAGGGTTTAATTTATACCTTTTGAATGTTAGGGTTAAATTTGTTAGAAGATACCTTGGGGTTAAGAATGAATCTCTTGCCTTATTTACTGAGATAAAGATAAACAAGATTAGAATTTGCATCCCCTTTATATATAATGCAAATCTAGCATATCAAAGAAATGCATTATGGAAATATCTTGAATGTAGAAACTCTAACATGAGTAGTCCTAGCACCCTATATACATTAAAATTGAAGGAGAAATATGCATAGAGGGCCCTTCTAACTATAGAGCTTGCATTGCTAACATAGGAGTTACAAACGATACCTATAAGGGAAATCACTTCACTTGGAGCAATAAAAAACATTTAAAATGGTTTATGAGGAAAAAACTTGATAGAATTCTAGTCAATCAATTATGGTTGATAGAATGCTCATGAAGCAAGGCTTTCTTTAGGAATAATCTCATTTTTTATTACTTTCCAATAAAAATTCATAACATGTTCACTACTCTAATTAGAAACTCACTATTTATATCTATAAATTTCTTAACAAAACTTGAAGTAGATGTATATGAGCTATTCAAATTCTTTAAAAAACCTGAACATGGTCAAATGAAAGCACAGACCTCTCCACTATAATTTTATGAGGAGCAAATGTCTACATGTTAAGGAGACTAGAAATAAGATTTCACTGGCTCAATCTGAGTTGTATTTGAATCCAAAAAATGAAACCAAGGTGGAAGAAGAAAGATCAACTTTATGCAATTATATTAGAACATTTGACGTTCATAGCTCTCTTCTTAGGTAGAAATAAAGTGTACAATGTATTCAAGATGATAAGAACTCTTAATTCTTTAAATCCATATTAACTAAAAAGAACTATAATAAATTATCGATGTGAACTATAATAAATTATCAATGCTTTCATTGAGATTGGAGATAAGGTATAAGAACAAAAAGAGCTAAACAATAGTTCTTAAGTACTTTCAAGATACTATGGGCTCATCCTCTAATTACCACTCCTTAATTCAGATGCTAAACTCATTCTTCTCAAAGTCTATATCAAGAAAATAATCACAAGGTAATTAGACCAATTATCTCTACAGAAATAAAAACAACTCTATTCAATTTCAATTCAAGCAAGCGCAAGGTCTAGATGGTTTGAACACTTTCTACTTTAAGGAATCCTAAAACTTAATATAAATTATGATATTTATAAAGCTATTTTGGAATTATTCAACGTAGGGAAACTCCTTAAGGAACTCTCAAAACTTACATATGCCTTGTTAATAATAATCTAAGTCTCAATTCCCATAAAATATTTTAGAAGAATTACATGTTTCAATAGTATTTATAAAATCATTTCTAAGATATTTGCTACCAAGATAAATATTGTCTTAGATTCAATGATCTACAAGTCCTAAGATGTTGACATAAGGGTGAGAAATATTGGTGAGAATATCCTATTGGCTCAAGAGCTTTTTAAGGGATATCAAAGAAAAGGGTCAATCAAAAGCTATGTAATGGAAATTAATTTTCATAAATCTTTTGATTCAATAAATTGGAAATGTATACTCGAGGCCTTTGATTTTCCTTAAAGATTCATCAAATGTACCAAACAATGCATTAAGTGTGTTGGTGAATGGAAAACAAACTTGTGAGTTGAAAAGTGAAAGAGGAGATAGATATTGAGATCTCTTCTCCACCTAGTTGTTCTCCATATGTCTTAAAGTGCTAACTAAGCTCATTGGCTATAAGATTAGAATGGATCAGAGCATTAAATTCCATAAAAAATGTTTCAAACAAAGAATCTTTAACCTCTCTTTTGGTGATAATTTACTCTTATTATGCAAAGCAAATGCCAACTCAATCTAATTACTAATGAACTCTCAATAGATGTTAAACGAGTTATTAGGCCTCAACTTTAATGGAAAGAAAAGCTAATTACTTGTCTCCATTGGAGAAAATTCTCAAGACCAGTGGCTCTCCACTATTGTTGGCTTGAAACTGGAAAAACTTCCTTTCAAATACAAGGAACTCCGTGTAATAACTAAGACTAAAATATTAAGACTATGAACCCCTATTTTATATATTCTACCAAAGAATTGGTCATTAAACCAATAAAAACTTGTCTTATACTTAGAGGATCTAGCTAATCAAATCCATTGTAAGAAAGCTTGACGTTCATTGGATTTCACATGTGGATATTCCTAAAAATATGACAAAAGCTCTAGAAAAAATTTCCATATAATAGGGAAGCTTGTAAGGAACCATATGCCAAAGTCAAATGGATAGACATTGGAATGCCAAAAGAAGATGGAGGCCTAGCCATTTGTCCTATACAAAAATCAATGAAGTCCTTCTAGCAAAAAGGATATGGAGACTCTTAACAAATAAGGAGAAAATATGGGCTCAATGGATTCGTTCTCATTATTTGGAGAAGTAAAGCTTTTGGAAAATCAAGCCAAGGTCGAACTCTACTTAAACCATGACACAAATACTTAAGATTAGTAGGAACCTTTGTAGGGAGCTAAAGTGAATCACAGGCAACAGAGAAAGAATAGGGCTCTAGTTTGACATCTGGAGTAAAATTGTGTTGGAATTTTATATCTTAAGTTCTACAAATTCCATTTGACACACCAATATCTATTTTAAAGTGCTTGAGTTTCATGTAATGAGCTTACCCTTAGCTCAAGGGATCTCAATGAAGCTCATGTAAGCTATGGGTGGCTTGACATGACTTTCATTTACCTCAAGTGCTAAGGTGAGCTTATGGGAGCTCATTAAAACTAGTTAATAGCTAGAAAGCTAGGGATAAGCTCAATTGGACTCAATTGAGATTACCCCGTCCCATCTTTGGTTCTTGGGAATTGAAGCTAGCTATAAATGTGTTCACACTAGTTAAGCTAGAAGAGATAATTAAGGAGCATGAGTTGGAGTTAAAATCCAAAGCTTAATGGGCAAAATTGGTGGTGCTAGATGAAGGAATCTAGTGTGCTTGAGTGCACAATGGACACTGGGGTGTACAATGATCTATAGCATGCCATAATGCATCTTCCCATGCATGTACTTAGAGTGCAAGTTTATTGTCTCCACATGGATACATGAATTTGGCCAAGAAATCATGAATTCAGCCAATGGGGAAGATCCATCATGTACCTTGCCTTAGAATGAACATACATGACAACTTTTCACCAAGGTATGTGTACTTTGGATGAAAGAATGTGTTTTTTGGTGAATGGCTGTGGGGTTTATGATGGAGAACCATAGGCATGTGAAAGACAAGAAGAGAAGCATACATGGTGTGATCCACCTCAAGGAAGCCTAGGATATGACTTACATGGACATAAGCTTGCAAAAGGAGGCTTAGGAGCTAAAATTGGATTATATTTCAAGTCTAATGTTCCTAAAGTTCCATTATAGGATGTTGGAGGCCAAATCAATTAAGCAATCATTGAATTGTTTGATCCAAGACCTTCAAGAGATAGAACCCATGTTGTTGAGTTAGATTTCATCTCATAAAGGTCCAAGAGGCATTGTATTACCCCTTGAAGCCCAACATGAAGTGTCCAAAGGTCCACATGAAGTCCAATTGGGAGAACTAACTTAAAATACCATGTGACAACCATGTGCCACTTAAAAATAAAGAGAAGGATATGATCTATAAGGTCCAATATGTTTATATCATGTTTTAATTAGTTTCCCTTTTGTTTTCCTTAAGAGAAGGTCATCTAGTCAACACCTTTATAAGTTTGTTTTGTTTCTTTTTAGGGATTGATTTGTTTCCTTTTATTTAGTTTCTTCTTTAGTACATTAAGTTAGGAAGTTTTCCTATAAATAGGAACCCTCTATGTACTTTGGAAGAGGATTTTTCATTTTAGAAATACTATTGAGTATTATTGGGAGCATTCTTGCTTTCTTTGTATTCTTTGAGAATAGTTGACTTATCGAAGGAGTGGTCTTCCTTTGTGGCATCCCAAGGTTAGAGTTCTAAGAGACAAGTTCTCTTAGAGTTATTTCAATTGACCAACATTCTTGCGAGGGTTCTAAGAGACAGGTTCTTTTAGGGTTCTTTCCATTGACCAACATTCTTCCAACCCATTTTCTCTTTTTGTTCTATTTCTATCTTTTGAATTTTGTTTCTTGTGCGTCTGTGTGTGTTTGATTCTAGTCGTTCCTGGGCATAGTACCATCTTATTAAAGGTTCTCTAGGACAAGTTCCTATTAGGTCTCCCACCATTTGGTATCAAAGTGCTTTGGTTGCTAGATCTCAAATAACTATCCTTTTGTTGTTTATTTTCGTTCCTCTTCTCTGTCCATTTTTCATCCACTGTTTTGTTCACTTTTTGTTTGAGTTTTTGGTTGACTAATAGTTATTTCTTAAAGTTCAAAATCTCTTCTTTCTCCTCATTTTGGAATCATTCAAATCCAAGTTTTCTAGAGCAAGTTACACTAAGTTGAAATTTGAGAGTGTCCAGCTTCTGAAAAAAAGAAGTAGAAGTCAAAAAAAGAGAAAAAATAAATACATCAAAAAAAGAGAAAAAATACATCAAAAAAAGAGAAAGAAAAAATTCATCAAAAAGAAAAAAGAAAAAAGAAAATCGTCAAAAAAAGAAGAAAACAATCAGAGTGTGTGTGTTGCAATTTCTAGAGAAGTGGAGTCCAAATTTGCTACTTTCCTAATTGCAATCAAGTAAAGATAACATCTTTCCTATTGCTTGAACTTGAATTGCAAGTACTTTCCTATTTTTTATTGCTTGGAACTTGCTTACTTTCCTATTTCAATTACTTTCCTATTTTGCCTTTAATTTCGAGTTTCATTTCTTGCCTTATTAATCTTTCTTTGGCTTCAAGTTTGTGACTTTCCTTAAGGTAATCACTTCCTTAATTCATTCTTTATACTATTTTTCCTACACATGGTTTCCAACTTTCTCCACTTTCCCATCATTTTTCTTTCCTTTTCCATATTTGTCTCCTTTACTTCTTCTTTATTTTCAACACCTGTTTCCCCTTTTGGATTCTTTGAGAATTTTATTTTAGGATTCTAGTATTGGCTGCCACTTGGTTTAATTGCTTCTATTGATTGTGTCTTGTTTCGAATAAGGATACTATAGAAAGCAAGTTGACTGGTAAAAGGCAAGAGTGTTTGTATTATAAAAAAAAGCCAATTTTTATGTGATACGCGAGTGGTTTGGCATCTATTGAGTGTATATATGTGAGGTTGAGTGGTGAGGTCCATATTGTTTTTTTGTTGTTCACTAACATTTTGCAGTTTATAAACATGTCTCAAGAAGCTGAATCATATGAGCAAGATCTCAATGTCTTTATGAAGACTGTGCAAGATCAATTCTAGAGGTTGAATGCTAGGTTGGATGACATCTAATCCACTTCAAACTCCAAAGGTCCTAGAAGGACGTTCCATGAAGAAGATGAAGATGTGCAATCTGAGGATGAAGGCCCCAACAC
>JAOQMS010009249.1:0-16796 GCA_027563885.1 Erythroxylum longipes
TCTCCCCAAATACTTCTGTTAATCTCATTTCACTCCTCTTATGGACATGACTTAGGTCCTTTTTCACAACAGAAAAATAAGATAAATAACAATGTTAAGTTACAAATGTAAAGCAAGGAATATCAAAAATATACTACCATGTAAACTTCGCGAGTATTTCCAAGCAACACCTGCAGTGGATACTGCTCCAAGAACACTTCCAGCAAGACAGAATTGCACTGCTTCCCTAGCAGTCTTCAGCTGACAGACGAAAATGGGAAAAAGATTAACTTCAAAAGAGTGGAGGAATTACTGAAAATATGAAACAGAAAGTCAACTAATGTACATAAATTAATTCCAAAGCTACATTGACACCAAGGCAACAAAAATGAGAGGTCCGACAACAAAATTTCTTCATATTAATGTCATTTCAAAAGACTTGCAGTTTTGTCAAAGGCTAACCATGTGAAAAGCCTCAAACACTTAAAAATGGTTATGGTTAACAAGAAAGAAAACCAAAGCAATCACATAACCCGTCACATAGTTCCTGAATGGGTATATGCTAAAGTAGGAGAAGCATTAAGCATAATCACTGAACTAGAAATACAGAAAGCCACTCAATTCACAATCTTTCACGACAATGATAAAGACAAAAAGATAATGATAATAGAAGTGGAACCAATATGGGCACAACTAGATATCATTAACTATAATAAAAATCCACTATACACATGAAAATAGATGACAAGCAGAATCAACCCCACCAAAAAAAGAAAAAGAATCAAAAGGAGGTGAGAGAGAAAGATACGTACAGTAGGACCGTGAACGGGATCTGAGGCAATGAATTCATCAACATCGGAGGACGACCATGAAGGAAGAGGAGCATCGCGATTGACAAACTTTGTGTAGTTTTCAAGAAATGAAAATCTATCCTTCCAAAACTCCTTGTAACCTTCCCAGTGCTTTCTCAAGAATGAGTCTGAACTTTCTCCCATCTTCTTTAGTTTATTACAAGACGGATATAAACAGAAATTTAGAAAGATAAAAGGCCTCCAAAAAAATTGACTCCAAAAAACCACAAAAGCATTTAAACACGTGCCACATACAGCTGGAAACAAGCAATAATACCATGGAAAAGGAATTAGGAGACTGAAAGAGGCTCTTGCGTTTCCTTTTCTCAAGCTTTGTGGTGGATTACAGCTTTATATCATTTTAGATTGCCTAGACCCACCATCTACTACAAATATCAAGCAATATCGAGTCTTAAGTAATTTCAATATTTAAAGCATCTATCACACATTCACATAAGCTACTATTTCCTACTTTTATAGTTCTGTAACAAATACTAACACTTTGTGAAGTTCAAGTTAGGGATGGCAACGGTCTGAGCTTCCTGTAAGTGTTCTCTGAGAGTCTACAATATGTGATTTCTCTGCTGAAGAAATTGTTCACTGAATCCACTAGTGAGTATACACTGACTCCAACCCATGTTGAGGTGGTGGGTAGCCTTAAAGGGCTTGAAAAGGAGTCACTTTAAGAGAGGTATGGTAGTTGCAGTTATACCACCATTCAATCAGGCTCAGCCACCTGTGCCACTGCTTTGGCTTGCAAAAAGTCACGCAACGTAGATAATTCTCAAGGCACCTAGTTACGCTCTTTGTCTGCCCATCAGTTTTCGGGTAATAAGAGGTGCTCATCTAAAGGGTGCTACCCAGGAGAGTGAATAAGGACTCCCAAAAAACAACTCAAAAAGATTTTGTACCTGTCAGACACAAAATGCTAATGATAAAGGGCGTATATCTACTGTCCAATGACGAGAGTTTTACAGCCACAGCAGAAAGGAGATTTAAAGGGCTTGATTCCCTAAAGTAGGGTCTTATTGAAAGTCCTAAAAAGTGGTCGTTAGAGCAAGCATCAGTCACGGCTGTGTACAGCCACAGTAGAAAGGAGATTTAAAGGGCTTGATTCCCTAAAGTAGGGTCTTATTGGAAGTCCTAAAACGTGGTTGTTAGAGCAGGAATCAGTCACGGCTGTGACTATTATAGAAAGAAAACTCCTAAAACGCAGTCATAATGTAGAAAGAGAAGATAACATGCATGAGCAAATCCAACCGTTAGATGAAATGGACGAATGGGATGGATTTTGTAGTCGTCCATCCCGTTCGTCCTTACTATATATACTTAACAAGCCTGAGCAAGTTGCAATACTGCAACCAAATGTCACCCAAGGCCGAACACCAACATGTTGCACCTGTCTTTTTCTCATTATTTCATAAAATGCTGTTCTCATTGCTGAAAAACTGGTTTTCTCCATAGAAGCTATGACGTTGTGAGCCAACATCCTGATTTTCTTGGTGGAAACAACTGTCTTTATGACAGGTGATGCACTTGCTCTAGAATTTGTGAGCCCCAGGGTGAATATTTTTTATGGTAAAAGAGTCTTGCTCATAGCTATTCCCATTGTTCTCTAGGTTTGAAGTAGCATAAGCTTGAGAGAAGCACGTATCTTGAGTGTGACAACCTTCATGAATATTGATGCAGGAATACATTTGGAGAGAGATGATGCTCCTAGAACTGCTATTGCCCCAGCACCAACTGCCACCACAGGTTTATTAGAAAATTGCCATCTTTTATCTGTGCTTTCTGAAACTTCCCCATCACTTTCACAATTATAGACAAGTTACTCAACCAAATCATTAACCTCGGGAGGTACAGGGGTATTCCAATGTTTCCTGAGACCTGCTAAGCCACAGGTATCCACTATTGCAACTACAATCTTGAACTTCTTTGTCTGGCTCTGAAGGGCATGTGCAAGAAGTGCATGCTCCTGAACCGCAAGCTCAAAGAACTCAATCTTAGCTTTCTCAAGCTTTCCTGATCTTGGGATTGGCAACCGGCCAGCATTATTTAGAGCAACCCTCAACCCCTCAACTGCAACTCGGAAAGTGTAGAGTTTAGATAAAATTGTAGTATCCACAGCTTCCCCCTTGCTTACATCATGCAGCATCTTCTGTTCAAAGGCTAGGGCTGTCCCAATTAATAGCAAATCATGAAATATATTATGTAGATCCATAAGCAATGTATAGAAAGAATTGGCAAATGATGGAACCTGGAAGGAGCTAGCTAGTGGAATCTCTTGGTATTTTGCCACTGAAACAGAACTTGATGGACTCGGTTTCAGCAAAGACACATCCATACATGGAGATAACAACTTGTAACTGAACCCTCTTGGCCTGATAAAACCATCAAGCCAACATGATGTGACACCAGGCCAGTGGCTAAACTCTGAACCTTGCTACCAGCATTAACCTCACCCAAAGAAGATTTGTCCTTAACAGATTCTCCAACAAAAGCCGAAAGCACCAAAAACAATGAACCAACTTATTTGGCCACATCCTTGGCAGTAAAGACATGCTCATGTGTTAGCACCCCTAGTATTCCCACTAATGATCATGTTAGTGTTCAGCCCATAGTTCAGCAGCCTAGGCCTTTCCAAACTTATATACGTAGGGGTAAGATGGGGAAGGGGAATTGACACATAGGCAGGCTGTTAGAAGTTGGTTATGGTGAGAGATTGTAGAGGACAGCAGAGAGCATATAGAGGATCTTAGGAGGGGTAATGATTATCATTCAAAAATATAGCATATTGTATTGGCCTAGGAACTCTTCCTAGGAGGTGTCTATCTGCTCTAATTCAGCTTTATACGTAAATAATACACAATCTCTACACTTTCTCCTATCAATTGGTGCTCTCGTTGAGAGGAAACTGGGATAGAGATTGTATGCACACTAGAATGGAGGCTAGAGTGTCAGCGAAGGAAGGGTCTCTTAAGAGGCAGGAATCGTCCCTCTTGGCCCAAGAGGGGATGGTTAAGTCACATGATGCTACCTTGAAGGACCTGAGGACGCAACTGGGTTCCTTGATGGTTAGCGTCGAAACATTGGCCAAGACCCAGAGCTTGCTACAGACAAAGTTGAGGGATGGTATTCAGTCGTTGTTAGCAAAAAACCCACAGGCAGAACACGTCGGAGTTGGGGGTGAGGGACCACCGAGGTTTAACCACCGCGCATCTTCCTCTTCCGCAGGTGATGACAGGTCGGCGCATCACGCGTCCAACTCGACGGGTGGCGATAGACCAGCTACTAGTCTACGAGGGTCGGGTCCTCACCAACAAGGGGATCACGTATCCTCGGAAGCTACCGAATGTGCATGGGAGGAATACCGCAATGTAGCACGTCGGGTAGATCTTCCAGCGTTTCACGATGGACCCGTTTGCATGGGTCATGCGTGTTGAGTCGTATTTCGTGATTCACGAAATTCCTCCTGAACTTAGATTACCGATGGTACAGATCTGTATGGAGGGTGCTACACTGTACTGGTTTATGACTCTCCGTGAGTTCGATCCATGTATGTCGTGGGAGCAGTTCAAGCGATCATTGTTTGATCGATATGGGGGTAAGGACGAGGGTGACCCGATTGAACAACTTAAGTCAGTTACCCAACACGGTTCAGTGGACGTCTATATTGACGAGTTTGAGAGGGTGGTGTCTCAAATATCTAA
This sequence comes from Erythroxylum longipes, assembly GCA_027563885.1. Lineage (NCBI taxonomy): Eukaryota > Viridiplantae > Streptophyta > Magnoliopsida > Malpighiales > Erythroxylaceae > Erythroxylum > Erythroxylum longipes. Next base: position 4,541 of record JAOQMS010009249.1, read on the forward strand.
TTTCCCAGAGGAGTGGTATATGAGTTGTTTCTTGGGTGGGCTACGTGAAGAAATAAAAAACAGAGTTCGCATTCATGATCCTTCAACCCGAGCTCGGCTCATCTCTATCGCACGGAAGGTGGAGAGAGAATTAATCGGTGAATGTGTAATTTGACCAGGTGAATCGAAGAACAAATCAGGAAGTGTTCAGTCTAGTTATGGGTCTCAGTTAGGAAATTCTTATACCCAGCGTGCCAGTCAACCTTATGTGACAGGTAGAGGCTCTAAAGTTGATGCAAGGGAATTGTTTAGTAAAAACTGAAGGGCGGGGGCAGAAGGTAGTCGACGGGAGGGGGCCAAATGGAAAGGGACGAGAAATCTATCTTATGAGCAGCTAATGGAGAGAAGGGCTAAAGGAATATGTTTCAAGTGTGGACAAACCTATGGTCCACTCCACCGATGCCCAAATAAGGAGTACAAGCTAATTGTATGGGAGGGAGATGAAGAAGACAGTGGAATGAATAATCAAGAAACACCAGTGGAAGAGGTACAACAAGAAGATTGGGAGCTTGTGTGCAATTCGGTGGAGTTCATGGAGATTGATAAGAACCAATCTTGACCCACAAAATCCATGGTTTTATTGGGTAAGTATAATGATATGCCTATAGTGATTTTGGTGGATAGCGGTGCTAGTCACAACTTTGTGTCCAGTAATTTGGTCCAAGCCATGGGAATTACTATTACACGGACTAGAACATTCGGAGTTAGGCTGGGAGATGGACATCGTTCCTTCTCACAAGGAATTTGTAAGGAAATGAAATTGGAATTGAGTGGAGAGGAGTTCAATGTGAGTGCTTATGTCTTTGAAAAAGGGGGCCCGACTTAATTTTAGGCATTGCATGGTTGGAAACTTTGGTAGTGGTAAAGGTTGATTGGAAAGAAATGTATATGACATTCAATCGAAATGGGACAGAGGTTACCCTACGGGGAGTCATGCAAATATCCTCTCCTCAAGCTCTACAGCAGATTTTAACACACCAGAATTTGGAAGTGGAGGGTCTGTTGTGGTCTATGAAGGTGGGGGGGTCTTTATCTGAAGAGATGAAAGCCATGAATGCAGAACAGCTAAAGGAGTTGCAGGCTTTCTTATTCAGCTTTGAGTCGGTTTTTCAAGAGGCTAAGGGGTTGCCACCTAAGAGAGTCCAGGACCATGCCATTAATTTGAGGGAAGGGGCAAAACCAGTAAATATCCGTCCTTATCGACATGCAAGCCATCATAAGGACGAGATTGAGAGGCAGATTCGGGAATTACTAGAAGCTGGAGTTATTCGGCATAGCATCAGCCCATTTTCAAGTCCAGTTATCCTTGTGAAAAAGAAGGATGGTAAGTGGCGGATGTGTGTCAACTATCGAGCTTTAAATAAGCTCACGGTGCCGGATAAGTTTCCCATACCAGTTGTGGATGAGTTGATGGAGGAGTAGCATGGAGCTAAATATTTTTCAAAGGTTGATTTAAGGTCGAGTTTCCATCAAATTAGGGTGAGGGAAGAGGATATTTATAAAATGGGGTTCCGAACTCACAGGGGGTCACTATGAATATCTAGTGATGCCTTTTGGTCTCATGAACGCACCCGCTACTTTCCGAGCCACTATGAACTCCATTTTTAGCCCTTTATTGCGGAAATTCGTCTTAGTTTTCTTCAAAGATATTCTGGTCTACAGTTCCGATTGGAAACAACATATGGAGCATTTAACTTGCGTGATGAAATTGTTGTTAGAAAACCAACTGTTTGCTAATCAGAAAAAGTGTGTTTTTGGACAAAAGTCAGTTGAGTACCTAGGCCACATTATTTCATATGAAGGGGTAGCTATGGACCCATCTAAGATCAAAAGTGTTCTAGAGTGGCCTATTCCAAGAAATGTGAAAGGGGTAAGGAGGTTTCTCGGACTCACGAGGTACTACCAGAAGTTTGTCAAAGACTACGGTAAAATCGCTAAACCTCTCACTGAACTTACAAAGAAGGATGTGTTCAACTGGGGTAAATAGTCCCAAGAAGCTTTTGAAGAATTAAAGCAGAAGATGACTTCATCACCAGTGTTGGCATTACCCGACTTTTCTAAGGAATTTTCCCTTGAATGTGATGCCTCGGGGAGGGGCTTAGGTGCTGTCTTAATTCAGGAGGGTCGCCCCTTGGCCTATTTCAGTAAGGCTTTGGCTGAATCCACCTATTCCAAATCAGTTTATGAAAAAGAAGTGATGGCAGTAGTAATGGCTATACAACATTGGAAACACTACTTAACAGGGAGACATTTTAAAGTTTACATTGACCATAGAAGCTTGAAGCATTTGCTAGATCAGAGAATTTCCTCCATAGATCAGCAATGTTGGCAAGCAAAGTTGCTGGGATTGGACTTTCAGGTGATCTATAAACCAGGGAAGCAGAATGGGGCAGCAGATGCCTTATCAAGAGTTGAAGATGACAAGTTGTTGTTCTCAGCAGTTTCAGCCCCCTTTTGGCTCGATATGGATATAGTGCGAAGAGAGGTTAGGGAGGACACCAAGCTTAGCTCAATTATGGCAGCTTTACAACAAGATCCGAATTCTAAACCTGATTTTCACACAAGGGATGGACTGTTATTCTACAAAAACAAATTGGTTCTATCTGCTACTTCAGTGTTGATTCCCAAATTTCTGCATGAATACCATGCCTCTCCTTCAGGGGGTCACTCCGAGTTCCTAAGGACCTACAAAAGGTTAGCTTGCGGATTGTTTTGGCTAGGGATGAAGCCCTCAATACAGAAATTTGTGCGGGAATGTATGGCTTGCCAAAAGAGTAAGTACATGGCCATGTCCCCAGCTGGACTTCTACAGCCCTTGCCCATACCACAACTGATTTGGGATGAAGTTTCATGGACTTCATAACAGGGCTTCCAAAATCTCACGGTTATGAAGAAATCTTGGTAGTGGTGGATCGCTTATCAAAGTATGCCCACTTTTTACTTCTCAAACATCCTTTCACTGCTAAGTCTGTGGCTGAACTATTCATTCGTGAGGTAGTAAGACTGCACGGTATCCCTAGATCCATTTTGAGCGATAGAGATCCTCTCTTTACAAGCAATTTTTGGAAAGAGTTATTTAAATTGCATGGGACGATGTTGAGGATGAGCTCCTCCTACCATCCTCAAACGAATGGGCAAACGGAAGTACTTAATAGGTGCCTAGAAACTTATCTCCGTTGCTTCACTTCCGAACAGCCAAAAAATTGGTCTTGGTGGATATCTTGGGCAGAATATTGGTATAACACCAATTACCATGTCTCAACGGGTAAGACACCTTTTGAAGTCATTTATGGACGCCATCCACCCACCTTGTTGCAATTTACTCAAGGAGAGACCCAAGTAGAGTCGGTGGCATTAGCATTGGTTGATAGGGATGAGGCTCTACGCCAACTCAAACACAACCTATTGAGGGCACAATCTATAATGAAGAAAGTGGCTGATGCTCACAGGAGGGAGGTTACTTTCCAGGAGGGAGATCTGGTTTTCGTCAAGCTAAGGCCACATCGACAGCTCACTATTGCCAGAAGAATCTGTCCTAAACTCTCAGCAAGATACTATGGCCCCTTTAAGGTCATTGGTAGGGTTGGACAAGTGGCCTATAAGCTACAACTACCACCTACGTCCAAAGTGCATCCAATTTTTCATGTCTCCCAGCTGAAGAAGGCCGTAGTTGACCACCCCATTGAGTATGATCTTCCACACGGATTAGAACTGGACCCTGCAGATTTAACTACACCAGAAGCAATCCTAGCCTCTCGCATGTCTAAGTCCAAAGGAAGAAGTGGTCTACAGTGGCTTGTTCGGTGGAAAGACAAACCAGTTGAAGAAGCGACTTGGGAGGATGCAGATTTTATTAAAGGGCAGTTTCCTTCTACTCACCTTGAGGACAAGGTGCCTTTTGAGGAGGAGAGACTTGTTAGCACCCCTAGTATTCCCACTAATGATCATGTTAGTGTTAAGCTCATAGCTCAGCCCATACTTCAGCAGCCTAGGCCTTTCCAAACTTATATACGTAGGGGTAAGATGGGGAAGGGGAATTGACACATAGGCAGGTTGTTAGAAGTTGGTTATGGTGAGAGATTGTAGAGGACAGCAGAGAGCATATAGAGGATCTTAGGAGGAGTAATGATTATCATTCAAAAATATAGCATATTGTATTGGCCTAGGAATTCTTCCTAGGAGGTGTCTATCTGCTGTAATTCAGCTTTATACGTAAATAATACACAATCTCTATACTTTCTCCTATCATCATGAAATCCAACCCCAAATATTTCTCGCAGAACTATATTACCAGCCAAGCTTTCATACTTGTCTTTAGTAATCTTATAAACAAAACATCGTTTAAGCACTCCAAACGAAGAAGTCGGAACAGGTTCATCACTATAATTATCCAATTCACTCTTCCCCGATTGAATTTCACTGACTCCCAAATTTCCCACCTGAGCCACAACTGCTTGAGGCCGAATTTCTCCAATGAGACTCGGTAGATAGTATATAAATAACAGATTGAGATTCACGATCACGAACAGCATAAATAAATCTCTTGGTATGTTTAGGTATCGAGAGCTTTTGTACCAATCACTCTGATTCTCTCAAATCATCGAATTTAAAAATCCAAAAAGGCCATAGGTTCCGTAGATTGTTGTAAACATATGTAAGGGCCATCACATAATCATGAGACCCCCTCTTTGGCTACCCAGAAACACACACATAAACACATATATAAAGTAAAAAGTAAAAGCTATTCAAAGATCGAAACTTTAACTATATCAATAGTGATCTGCCCCAAAATGTTAACACCCTATACCTTTTTCCTCCTCGCTCTTCCACCAAGTTTCCAAGCAACGAAACCAGCGATGATCTTTCCAACAGTGATAAGAAACGATTAAAAAATGGAAGAAGAATCCAGAGCCTAACAGCTATATAATTGACTTGAGACTTCCACAGTTCTGAATTCAAAATCAGGGTTTTGTTATTGAAAGAGACACCACTTGCCCTGCCTTAAAAAAAAAAAGACACCACTTGCCCATTCCTAAAAGAGAATCAATAATTAACTAGAGTTAATAACAGGTTAATTTGAATAAATAAAAATGTTAATTTTATTTCATTTAATAAACAAATGCAATAATTAGAAAAATGGTTAATATCCCCTATTCACGTTAATCTGTGCTTACCTTTCTCCAATAAATGGCATGGATATTTTTTAAAAAATAATAGAATATAAAAAAAAATTCATGAACAAATTAAATTATTAAAAAATATCTTTTTCTAATCTAAAAGTATATAATTAAAAATAAAAAATAGGTGGTAATGCACGTAAAAAAAAGGTGGTGGCTGAGTTGAGGAATACTTAAAATTTAATCGATAAAAAAAATTTAGAATTTAAAATATTTAGTTAGTATTAAACCGTCATAAGTTAAAGATTAAATAAAGTTAAAGAATTTAAAATATAACAAAAAGAAATTGTCCTTAATTTAAAGTTTAATTAAAAATATTAAATATTTATTTATTTTTTTTAATTTATAAGAATTTATTAATTAATAAAAATTAAAACTAATTAATAAATTAATCAATTGTTAATAATAAAAATTATTTAAGTAAATCAAATTTAAAAATTAAAAACCAAAAAAAAAATTGAATAATTTAAAATTTTTATAATTAAACCAGCCAATTTTAATAATTAATATAAGCGAAAAAGTTAAAAATTAATAAATTAAAAATTTTATAATTAAATTCACCAAACTAATTGTACCTTTTTTTTAAGAAAAATAAAACTGAAAATTACAATGAGTCTAGGGAAACAGATCTCTTATTTATCCTCTGTGAAGAAATGGTGGCACCCTATAGGTGCAGTGTCAAAATAGGTTATCCCAACATCTACATGTTCAGCGTAGTGCGCCAGCCAGTCAGCGCATTTGTTGCTCTCTCGATAAATATGTCGATGAACAACAGTCCAGTTTCGGTAGAACAGCTCGTCTATGCCTAGGACGATAGAGTTGTGGGTCTGAGCTCCGTCGTCTGCTGAGGAAAGGATGATGATCACTGCTGCCGAGTCCACTTCAAGTTCCACTCCGCGGTATCCCTGATTCCATGCCAGCGTCAGGTCAGTGTAAACTCCCCAAAGTTCGACATTGAGCGATGAGTACCAGCTGATGTTTTGAGAGAAGCCTCCGAGCCAGTTGTCTTCAGTGTTTCGAATAAGGCCTCCTGCCGTAGCTGAGAATGTGGATTGTTTACTTGTATCATCAGTATTGAGTTTTACTCATCCAAGAGGCGATTTGCTCCAACTGATCATGTGCTCTTGACAAGGCCAGAGTCCGATACCAGCTCGATAGTGCTACTCAACGGCCTAAAAAATCAATCCTGTAAAAAACAATATAAGAGAACTGTTACAGCTCCATACACACGTGCTTTTGCTTGAAACCTGTTACAGCTCCCTCATGCGCCAACTAAATGTCTCTGAGATATTTCATAAATTTAGTTACTTTTAATATTATATAATTAAAATTAAAAATAAAAAAATATTGAATTAAAATAAAAAATAAAAAATAGAAAAAACTATTTAATAAGACATGGTAAAACTTGCTTTTTATTAGTTGAAGGTATAATAAATAATAATAATAATTATAGGGTTATTAATAAAACCCTCTTTTTATTTATTAATTTTAGCATCGCATCGTACTTTTTTCTAATCTTCGATTATTTGATTGTAAATCTAAACATACAATTATATTTAAAAATTATAATAAATAAGTACTAATTTTTACTATAAATTAAAATACAACTTAATTTAATCGAATGAAACAGTTTTAATAATAAGAATTATTTAAAAAAGTTAATCAAAAAAAGTTAAAAATCAAATATAAAACTCCCATCCCCTGCTACGATGGCCGCGTCATCATATTTTTTCCTTTAACCTCACCACGTAACATTCAAACCCGATACCTGATTGGCTTGTCAATTTCATAGGGGCCCACCCCCGTTAACTGGAAACTATAATATTTTTAGGATTTTATAATTTTATTAATATTTAGACCAGGAATAATAAACTACCGTATCCAATGCGCAGTGAAAATTCGCAAACGTATGATGCCCAGCTCAACTAGAACATGCTAAATAGAATTTCCTTGGGTAATATTAATAAGTTATTGCCTATAAATTTGTAATATATTGGATAATTGTTTTCAAATCACGTAAAAGTATATTTAAGTAAAGGGGTAAGATAAATAATAAAAAGTAAGAGAAAAAAAAAAAGCAAAGGCAAATCATTATAAAAAGACATGAAAAAAGCAAATAATAGGATGGCAAGTCATTAACAAGTATGTAGTATGCCTTATGAGGTGACAACATTAATTAATTATCAGCAAAAGTTACGTGCTTATGTTGTCTTAGATATGAAATTTTTTTCATGATTACTAGGCTTTTTTTTACGATTATTAACATAAACATTTGAGGTTGATACAAGTTCTGGTTTAATTTCTTCGAATTTTTTGTAAAGATATTGTCTAACTCTCAAAAGAAGAAATATGTAATTGTTGTTCTTTACTGTATTATTATATAATAATTTTTTATATGTATACTATTTAAATCTATACTAAATAATTATATTTTGCAAATAAATTTAAGTAGTTAATGATAATTTAGTTTAAAATAATTTTAACCTATGTTGGTAAATTTTAACATAAAATGAAAATTTATGCAAACTAGATATTGACATGAATATAAATTTTAAGTTCAGAAGGAACTAACAATTTTCAAACTAAAAAATCATATATACAACTCTTTTGATAAGTTTATATTATTTTAATATATCGAAGTCTCATATGACATAATTTAAGAAGTCATTAGAAATAACTCTTTATAATTAATTTTTGATAAAATATAATTAAATTATCAAAATAATTATCAAATTATAAATATGATATTAAATCATAACAATAATTTAAAAGTTTTACAATTTTAAATAAAAATTCGAACTTTTATATGACGTTTTAATTGTTACAGAGTAGCTTCATATGACGATTAAACTTAAAATCATTTTAAAAATAAACACATTTTGAGAATTGTTTGTAATAACTTTATTATAAAATCATATATTTACTAAAAATGGTTAATTTCTTGTATATTTAAAAGAAATTATATCTTAATTTAATTTTTTAAAAACTTTAATTTTTAATAAAATAATAGATGTTTAATAATATATTACACATCAGTCTAAATTTTAAAAAGATTTTACATTATAACTTTTTAAGATTTTTAAAAATAAATATATGCATATATAATATTGTCTATATATATTTTAGGCGCCAAAAATGTATTATGATAATATTGATGAATAAAAACTAATATACTTATTTTAAATTGAATATAGATTAGTATTTAAAAAATAATATTATATATTTGGCATTTAGTTATTGTAGTAAACTTAGTAAATACTTGTATATTGTATATGTAACCATATTCAAAGTTTACAATTAATTCAAAAATGTTATTAGAATAATTTTAAAGATTTTGAATTTATAAATATTTATTGTTTTTGAATTACAAAAATTTAAATGAAAAATCACACCTCTTTAATTTAAATATAAATTGAAATATAGTATATCTATTATTATCATTAAAATCTAATAAACTATTACAATATTGACATTATCTAGAAATTATTAATGAAAAATTAAGGATCATTTGCTCACTTGTTTATATATATATATATATATATATCTACTAGTTATAAAGTCATATTTAAGTTAGCTCCTCTTTTCTGTTCTTAGTTTCTGCCTAATAACTTTAGTATTGATAAGTTTCCTCTATCATATTTTCTAGTGACAATAAAAAAATTTATATGCATGGCCCGACAGTACTTAAAGACATTTGAAAGAATTGAAAAAAAACTGACATACTAAAACTTCATCCAAAATATCGAAGCACCCAACAAATAAAGTAAAACTCGATATAATATTTTATCAAAGAAAAATAAGACATACCCCAACATTACAAAGCAAATGCAAGGCAGACAATAATATCTAAGAAAAGAAAGCAATTTGAGAAAAAGACATAAACTAAGTCAAAGTTCGAAACCATTAAGATAGGAAAAAAGGGAAATCCACAACTGTTGTGATTTTCTTCAGTACTCAAATCCACAACTGTTGTGGGAAGAAACTATATTACATTTTATTCTATTATAAATCGCTCTCTTCCGTTCTTTTCTATTCTATTAATTAACATCTAACTAAACAAGCCATAAAGAAGGCTGTTTTGAAGGCAAAAAGGAAGGAAACTTTTAGAAAACATAAGGTTTTATATTATATTCGTAAAACTAAGTTTAAAACTTTGACCTTAATTAAAATCGTAAACATATGGAAAGTAGGTAAAGAAGCAACCAAAGTAGGTGGTCCCGTGATAGACAACTTCCAAATGTCCTCTCAAAATTTTACTTTTTTCCATTATTCATTTACTTATATCCCACATTCCAAAGGATTTCATTCCCTAATTCTTCAATCTTAAGATTTGTTAAGGTTATGATTCTTCTAATATTCATTCCAAGGAAAGTTGAAGCTATGCTTAGAAGTCCCGATAAAAAAATTTGCATTTATCATTGGAGATTGATGTGCTAAGGAATACAAAACAGGTTGTTCACATCTTTTACGCAACATAATAAGAATGGATGAAGGATTAACAAACGTTAGATATAATGTCACACACTTAATTCCTTTTTTGAACTTCATTAAATACATATAATTACTAAATTGACAGAAACTAGAATTACTTTGCAAATATATTACGAGACAAAAGCAAAGAACTTCTGAAAACTCTTATTTACACAAACACGGAGGATATGATGAATTTAATGTACGGATCATTATAGTTTGGACCTCGACCAACTTCTTTAAATATATTCACGAGTAAACATCTCTATGGCTAGAGAACAAAAGACTAGGATGATACATACTCACTTCTTAATTGATTGATAAATAATAAATAAAAAAACTGATCATGTCCTATCTTTTAAATTCAAACTAATCTACTCTTGTAACCCACTAAGTTATTTATATACCGCAGTTTTAAATCGACAGCTTACAACCCATAAATTTTCGTTGTATCATTATCAAAGACCTACCATTAATTATTTTCTTTTTACTGTTTTTTTAGCACGCGATATCTAGGTCTCTTTTCCCAATGTCAACTATTTTTCTTTATGTCCGTCAAGGTCTCATGTTTAATAAATACTATTAGTAAAATTTTACTTACCAGTTCTTTTTTAATGTATTTATTGACTTAGTAACTGGGGTTCATTATTGGTATAAAGAAACAGTAAAATGCATTGCTCTACAATGCTTATTCCCATTAGTTTTAGGAGGGAGGGAGGTAGACTGAGGTCAAAAAAATTTTAGGCTTTAAAAATTGGAGCTATGTATCTATGTCTTCTAATTGCAACTGAAGTCACCTTCTTATTGACGTCTACTCGCCAAATTGGTCTGGCTTTCTTGTCTCATGCGGGAAGATGCCAGTCATTTCATTTCATTAAGTCCCTCAAATGAATGATAATGGAGGCATAAATTGCGGAGGTGTTTGGTGTAGTCGTCTAAATAAAGAAAGAGTGCATTTATACTCAACTTGAAACTGACGAGAGTCAAAGATTGATCAAGAGTGTTGGTTATGTGGGGAATCTTGGAGTTCCCTTACAAACATAATCTTCTTCTGTTGAGCAAATTAAGTGGCTTTTACGTATCTATCTTTGATCTCTCTTTATTATTAGTGGGTTTCAATCTTGATTTTCTTAAACGTTCCACTTCCATTTGTTCTTTCTAATTTCACTATCCATTTTTCTATAATACTTATAACAAATAATAAACTATACATTCTTAATCAATTATTTAATAAATATATATTAATTTCAAAAACTATGAATATATATATATATATATATATATTAAAGGACCAAAATTATGTATATTGAGTTGGAGATATATTCTATTTTTGGAGCTACAAAGGATCTTAAGCCAGACGTAGCATTATATTTAAGCACCATAGATTAGTCACTTGCTTTATCATACCTCAAGTCCTAGCATGCCCATGTCTCTAAATGTTTTAAAATGCGATTGACAAATGAAATCTTTATCATAGAAATGACGATTTTATCATCTTAATGAAGTAGATTAAGATGAGATGGAGAAGAATAAAAGAAGGAAAAAATGAAAGAAGAAACAACTGCTCCTTTATGTTTCTTTCTTTCTACTTAAATGGGTGGGAATAATCATTATAAGATTATGGTCACTTGGTGCTTGCTTATTTGCTTGTTAGACACAAAATGATCTAAATTCCTAGTGTTATTGTGTTTATTAATTAGATGAGATGGCCATCCAGATGCACAGTGGAAAAGTAAGAGTACATGAGATGCTAGGATTTTCTTAGTTACACGTAATAATATACTCTTGGAAAATATTTTTTCTGAAAAAAACTATATGTTGGAAGCCTTCTGCTTTATGCAACAGTTAAAACACATGAGAAATAGAAGATATAGTTTAGCAAGTGGAGTACAGTACATGGATGAAACCATTTGATTAACTTTTCACAATATGGATTTTTTTTCTTTGTTTTCTTCGAGAATATGATTTAATTGCCTATAACGAGAGAAGGGGACTTGATATGATGTGCAGACACCTGTTTATTGATGTCCCTGAGAGAATAATTATAAATTCTCTTTATAGAAGAGTAGATTTTGGATTGATAATACAATCAGAATTTAAGAGTTAGTCCACTGCATCAGGTAATCTAATATTAACAAATACATAATCATCTACAATGTCCTCATATTTTCCTATAGAATTGTTAGTCAAGCCAAACTTGTAAGTGTCCATCTATTCTAATTCTGAACCAACTTCTTTCCCCAAATGAAAGTGGCAGTTGCACTGCTCTTACCAAGAACTTGGCCACCGAAATCATAAATTTTGCGTGAAAAGATAAGTGTATTTGTAAATTAATAACTTTTGAAACTTTTGACATGGATGAAATGAATCCTTCAATTTTGATTTATTCGCACATGCCCCTTACTCTATGATATTTCTCCATTTTCATATTAGAAACAGACAAGGGGAAAAAACATAAAATAAACATACGAGAATCAACACAAAGGCACGTTCAAACTGTAGCACCCAAATACCCCCTGGAAGGATATATGAATGCCACACAAAATAGCACAAACAAATCAAAGCATACA
>JAOQMS010009260.1:0-16793 GCA_027563885.1 Erythroxylum longipes
TCTTGATGATGATCCTTGTCTTCAATCCCTCCTCAATGCTCTGAACGTGTGTTCTCCACTCAAGGATGGTGTTTCTATAGGTGGGTGTCATCTCTCTTAAAGATGGAGGCTTAATGATGTTTTTATAGTTCAAAAATCCTAGGTTTAATGAAGCCTCACAGATTGCCTCAGATTTTAATTCCCACGCCTATGGGAATCTACATGATTTCCACAAGCGTGGGAATTATAGATAGAAACACTCTTCATTTTCTGTTGTGATTTCCCACGTCCGTGGGAATTTGCCTGATTCCTACGAACGTGGGAATTTATCCCAGATGAACTCCTCTTATCTTCTCTTCTTTAATCTCTTATTCATCCTCTAAGTTGCTCCCTCTTATTTCCTACATAAAAATAATCAATTCTTACCTCAATTATCATCAAACACACAAGAACAACACTAAAAATCAAACTTAATGAAAACATGCAAAATGAATCCTAAACTAGAACAATAAACAACAATAATGCAAGAAAATACATGCCAATTACTTATAAAAACATATCCTAATACACATCTATCAACATCCCCACATTTGAATCTTTGCTTGTCTTCAAGCAAAATAAATGCAACCAAGCCATTCTACCACTTCATTTTCGCATAGATCAAAATATACACTCCCTCAAATTCAAGCCAACTTAAATATCAAGTTAATGCACATATCATGACTAGTTTTTCATTGGTATACATAAGCAAACTCACAATTGGCACAATCACTCAAAGATAAGTAAAGATGCACAAATGAATCTTCCTCATAGTTTTCTCTCATTTCGCTCAAGTGTTTAAGGTTAGTGTTTCGCTCAAACTTCCTATAGGAAACTACACTACCATAGGCTTGCTAATACACCAATTCTCCTCTACAACGATTGCATACATAAATAGATCAAAAGGACTTGTTTAAAGTAAGGGTTAAGGTGGGTCAAAAGAGGGGAAAGAGGGTTAAGCACAAGCATAAGTAAAGTACAAAGTAGATAAAATATGGGATAACTAAATATAACTACGAGACATACAAATATAACTAATATTCTGCACTTATTGATGCTATTCACTTCTTCTTCCTTTTTCTTTTATTTTCTTTTTCTTTTTTTCATTTTTCTTTCTTTTTCTTCATACATGGAAGAACTATAAGTCAAATCTAGCACTATATACAATATAGTCCATAGGAAGAAATGTACTTAATTTGTCTCGGTAAAAATTGCATACAATCCCAACTAATATTTTACTTAATACTCTACTAAGCTTGTGAAAAGGGTAGGATAATAGGGTTTAAAGTTTTTTAAAATTTCGGGTGTTTTTAAGAAACAAAAGATTAAGGCTCAATGGGGTTAGCAAGGGATTATAAAAGGTGGGTCATTTAGGCCAAGCGGTTAAAAAAAAAGGCCTAGATCATCTCTATTAAACATGCATCCAGTAAACTGAAACCGATTCAAAGCAAGTTCTGAAGGAAGTAACCTATAGAAGTCCACTCAACAAAGAAATGAGATGACTATAGATGGAGTCATATGGCTCAATCCTCACTTTGGCTCAATTGAAAACTCATTATGCATCTCTACATTACCTCATTGTTCAAATGTCAATTTATGACTAAGCTTATGCAACCAACTACATTTCATCACTCTATATGGTTCACTTCCTACTCAAGTGGCCTAATCTGAGTTCAAGCATGCATTCAATCTAATTCCAACTGCATGACAGAATTTCCTGGCAATATTTATCAGAGTGACTCAAATGTGGTTCCATTGCTACAATATGCCTAAACCTGCATCCTATTCAACATAATATAAAAGAAAAAAATGCAAGGAAGTCACCTCCCCACACTTTGATGTCACCTCCCCTCACTTAAAGATCACATTGTCCTCAATGTGACAAGTCAACAACCAAATAAAGGGAAATGACATCAAACCATACAAAAGTGAAAACACACCAAACAAAAGAAATTAAAACAGACAAATGATATTAAAGCAAATAGAAAATACTGCAGTCAAATAAAAATTAAAGAAATTAGAACTAAACAAAAGTCATAGCATGCAAAAAATTAATATGAAACCAAATACATGTCAAATAAAATGCACTCAAACACAAGAAATAAAAAATTTTAAAAGTTTAAGGGATAAGAAAAGCTTATTCTGAAGATGGCGGTGACAGTGATAAGGTAGGAGCTTCAAAATTGTTCCTCCAATAGAAGTTGAGTAACCTTCTCTTCAAACTCTGCACCTTGTGAACCTGCCACATTTGAGTGCCGAGCTCATTGAGCTGAGAGGTCATCTGTTGTTGATTTGTAGCTATTTGGTCAAGAATCGACTGATAACGATTAGCCGCCACTAGTTCCCTCGGTTCCTCTTTTACCGCTTCCTCCTCTAGTTCTGTAGCTGCTCTGGATATAGAGGGTTGTTCTACGTCTGCCATGGTACCCCTCTTGCTCCTCACTACGATGCGCGTCTGAGGATTGCGAAGTTCAATAGATTGGACTTCCACAATCTTAACGAGTCTCAAATAAACTATATCAAACATGTCATGGGGAGCAATATGCAGATTCTCCATATTTTTTTTTGGTGAATCAGATTCTCCATATTAACATTATAAAATGCACCCAAAGCAGATGCAATATGGGTCATCCCAAATGACGTATTCTTTTTAGTAATCACACTCACTAATGATCGAAAAATCCTATAAGGAGTGTTGATTTTAATCTTTTGGTCCATGCACCATAAAAAGAA
The DNA here is from genome assembly GCA_027563885.1 of Erythroxylum longipes. Taxonomy (NCBI): domain Eukaryota; kingdom Viridiplantae; phylum Streptophyta; class Magnoliopsida; order Malpighiales; family Erythroxylaceae; genus Erythroxylum; species Erythroxylum longipes. The sequence goes on from JAOQMS010009260.1 coordinate 2,752, forward strand.
AAGCTTTTTAGCTGAGCATTTATTGATTTCCATTTTGTTGAACATAGTCAGGCACATAAATTTATGTAACAACAAATGTTCAGCACTCCTAATTATAGAGTTTGGTGCATTACATGAATAAAAATGGGTTTCACCTGCGAGAATGTTCTAATAAGAATCTACATCAAAATCAGTATGATCATCTAAAACTTTTGTATTCGACAAGTGAAACAGTTCACGCATGACAGAGTGATCGAGTTTAAAAACATTACCACCTAGCCTTAACCAAAACAAATCCATCTTAGAGTTATACCTATCTATTGTAAAAAACTTTAAAGATATAGTGGCAGAAATAGGTACGTCACACCGAACAAATCTATTCCACCTATGTTCGCAGCTAATTGTCCACGTCGGCATATCACTCCGATATTTTCTAAGACTTCAAAATCAAAACACCTAGGAGTAACTAGTGCTCTACTCCTAAAGTCACAAAAATGTGCACCTTCTTCTTCTGAGTAAATAAAAAATGAGGCCTGATAGACTGCCGCTAAGTTGGGTTTTCCTTCGCTGAAAACTTGAAGGCGGAGCTTGTGAACCGGTTGCCTAGTCCTCGTTGTCCTTGGTGGAGCCATTGCTAGAAGAAAATACTTTCAAACCTTCTTCCAAGTCTTCATGATCCCAAAACCTATAAACACATCAAGATTCTATCATCAAGAAGAAATTTGAAAAGAAAACAAATTGAAATCCGAAAAAAATCAACACAAACATTAATCAAATCTAATTAAAACTTGAGTATAACTAAGGAATTCAAATGAACAATTAATTGAACAAAAACAAACAAAGCTAGTTGACTCCTATGGGTTGCCTCCCATACAATGCTTCTGTTACCGTCGGTAGCTCGACTCTCCTTAATCATGGTGGTTCAAATGATTGGAATGATAGCTGTGCATAAATTGATCTCAGACTTTGTATAGGAGCTACCTTATTCTGGGACCCACCTTTATCATTGTTTTCCTTTCTTTGCCTTCTGCTACGAATTCGTTTCTTCCTGAACGCATTTCCGGGGTCCTCAATGTTTTCCCATCCTCCTTATAGTTCAGGTTCCGTGATGTCCGTCAGGGGTAGAGTAGGACGATAATTCTTTTTCGACACCTTTAATGTTAACTGCTCCTTCCCTACTCTTAGTACTAACTCGTCCCCATCAACATCAATAATCGTACAAACAGTATCCAGAAACGGTCGCCCAAGAACCATTGGGGTTTTCTCATCTTCACTAATATCTAATATGTGAAAATCCACTGGAACGACAAATTTATCAATGTATAGCTGCACATTCTTGATGATCTTTTTCGGTAAATGCACTGTCCTGCTAGCTGTTTTCAATAATGTCTTATGTTGCTTTGGCTCTTCTAGACCTAATTTCTGATTGAATGAGTATGACATCATGTTGATACCGGCCCCCAAATCTGCAAATGCTTGATTTATCTTAACTCCATTTATACTGCACGGAATAAAAAAATTTCCTGGGTCTTTTCTCTTTTGTACTACATGCGGACTTTCTCCTGATGTGTGCTTGATAACCTCTTCTTTCAATAACCCTTTTAACATGAGCTTTTTCTGGAGTTGATTTGTTATGTCTATCATCTCGCTTAACTCCCCTTCTTTAGAACTCCGAGCTACTTCATTTGAAGCTGGCTTCCACTGAGCAAAAATTTAATGTGGAAGTCCAAGCTGAAGTTTTTTAATTGGCTCGCTTACAGGTCCATTTGGAATGACTTCCAGTGCTGTTTGTTCTTCTTACTTGTTTCCATCTTTCTCCCATGTTTTCTTTCTTCTTTCTCCATCCGAGTAATGGCCATAATTCTTTCCTTCAAATTCACCTCAGTGTTGCTTGGTAGACTACCTGCATTTCGCGAAGATAAGGCGTTAGCTAGTTGGCCTACCTGAACTTCCAGATTGTGGATGGATGATGCATGATTCTTCAAAATCTGATCAAATTTTGTTTCCATCCTCTTCTGATTTTCCTTCTGGCTTGTAGGCATCCTTTTATGATTCTCTTATTGTTCTGCCAATTTAGACCCCCAAACCTCCATCATCTTATCCATTTTGCTTTCCAATGCTCTGATTCGATCTTGCTAGAATCCTGGCGGTCCTTGTGGTCTTTGTTGGCCACCTACATTATTGTTAGTCCAAGAAAAGTTCGGGTGGTTTTACCAACTCAGATTATATGTATTCGAATATAGGTTATTACGTTGGCCTAAATAGCTTACCTGTTCGGTCCCGCTAGCTCCTAATAGAAAACATTCTGCTAAGTTGTGGTTGTTCTCCCCACACAGCTCACATGTTCTTGCATTGCCTTTACTACTGAGGTAGACACTCCTTGCATGTTGTTTAGCTACTTTGTCAATGCCGTGATTTGAGCCTACAAGGCAATAACTGAGTCAATAGGTATCATACCTTTTTTTTCCTTCTGTCCTTATTTACTCCTCTTACTCGGCCACATGTAGCTATTGCTTGCCAACTCCTCCAATAAATCATGAGTTGTTTCCACCGTCTTCCTCATCAATGAACCTCTGGCTACTGCATCAATTGTACCCCTTATGCTAGGATTCACTCCATTATAGAATGTTTGAAGTAGAAATTCCCTCGAGAGGTTGTGATATGGACAGCTCCTCTGAAGTTCTTTAAATTTCTCTACGAAAATCTCTCCTAAGCTTCGTAGAGAGATTTTTCGTCGCTCTGCTGGAAATTTGTTATCTCCTTGATAATCCTTGTCGTCTTTGTCAACGGAACATATTTAGTGAGGAATGCTTGGGAAAGCTGCTCCCAAGTTGTGATCTGACCTGGATTTGCAGAATTATACCATGCTTTACCCCGATCCTTCAGCGTAAATGAAAATAGTTGCAGCTTCACCACATCATCAGACATTCTGTTGAATCTGAATGTGTCATAGATCTCCAAGAAACTTGCGATGTGGGCATTCGGATCCTCGTTAGCCAAGTACTATATGTGGGATGATCTCTATCTTTAGAGGAATTATTCCAACCAAGTGATAAGAAGGTGTGTTTTTAGAATGAGACTTTTTAATTTAAAATTTTGTCACTCTTATGCTTTTGGAGGGAATTTTAGAGCAAAAGGGGCCACCTATAAGGTATTAGAGAGTGGTTTTTATTGTCCCTTATTGTTTAATGATGTATATATCTTTTGTAAGTCATATGATAGGTGTCAAATGATAGGTAACTTATCCTTTCGAAATCAAATGTCATAAACTCCCGTTCTTTTTTATGAAATCTTTTATGTTTAGGGCATTGATTTCATAGGACCGTTCCCTTTATCTTTTGGTGGTTGTTATATTTTACTTACATTTGATTATATTTATAAATGGGATGAAGCTAAAGTCACCAAGACTGTTGATGCTAAAGTTATTTTCACCTTTTCCAAGTCTAACATTTTTTATAGGTTTGGGATCTGAGATAAACCATAAGTGATAAGGGAACACATTTATATAATAGGTTGGTTGAAGTTTTATTTAGGAAATCCCATATCTTACATATAAGTTTTACACTTCCTACCATTCTTAAACAAGTGGCCAAGCTAAGGTGTCTAATAGAGAAATCAAGTCAATCGTAGAGAAAACAATTTAGCCTAATAGGAATGATTTAAGCTTGAGATTGGAAGATGAATTTCGGGCTTATAGGACAAATTATAAAACACTAATTGGTATGTCCCCAAATAGATTAGTGTTTGGAAATTCGTGTCTTATTCCTATGGAGTTGCAGTGATAGGCACGTCGTAATGCTAGTCAAAATAAAATAACTAGACTACTACTATAGCAGTGGTGAGTTTAGGTCAATCCCACAGGGAGTATTCAGTTAGCTTGTGAAATGAAATTAATTGATGTTTAGGTAATGGGGGTTTTGGATTTAATAAGAAAATAAAATAAAATAAACCTAATAAAAACAAATTAAAGAAAACATGTGAAAATAATAAAATTGGGGAATTCTATAGGGATCCGGTTCTTTGGTTCAATCTCAGCCTACAACCTAATTAAGCATAATTAATTTATTTGTTGTTCTTTTATCTCTCTTAGCAATTATCAGTCGTAGATTAACAATAAGCTCTATTAATCTCAATTTTTCCTTAGATCCTAGTTAATTACGAAGCACTCGTTAATTAACCATTAGGAAACCTAGAATAAGCTCTCTAAGTTTATCCTGACAATCGTTTTATGAATTAGAAAAACAGACCAATCTAGATCATAATCACACAAGCTCGGATTATTTAACCTATGTTATGTTATCTCTGATGATTCGGAACCATTAGTTGATACACATGAATCGAGAATACAACAATTACGTATTGCATTCGATTCTAGCAATGAGTTTTCATAAAAAACGATTCAATAAAGCATTAAAATAATCACCATTCAAATACCTAATCAATCCATACAAGATAACATAATCAATTTCTAATGAGAGAAAGAAACAACAAAAACAAAGAAATACATTTAACCCGAGTTGTCGGCGTCGATGTCACCTCCAAACTAGTGTCGAGATCTTAGCCTTCCATAGGTCTCCTAAGAAAAAGCTTCATCCCCCACAACTAACCCTAACTGAAACCCCTTTTTACTCCTCTTCTTTCTCGCAAGCTCTCTTCTCCCCACTATTCACTAATGTGATAAATAAACATGTTTGTCCATCTCCACTATTCACGTCTCCTTCTGCTGCAGGCTCTCTACTCTTCTCTCACTACTGTTCTTGATGTGACGATTTAACAAGTTGGGTCATGCTACCAATTCACGCCTCACTCCTCTCCTATGTCTTGGCCAAACGTTTTTGTTTCATGCATAACATTTACAAGCATAAACGCAGACATTATTTGCATTTAGTAAAACGTGTGGTGTGGACTGTGTTTTGGCTTGCTCTTGCCTATCATCTTCTGTCATTTCTTGCTTCTGTGCCTACATTTTCTTCATGCTTCACCGTCGTTTTGCTTTTTCAGCTACTATTGATTTTTTCTTCATTTTTCCAACAAGCACTTTTAATTCGTCTTCTTTGTATTTTGATTTTTTCTTGCTGTCTTTTAATTTTCTTTTTCTTGCTCTATGAAGATAAGTGAAAATTAATCTTCAGAAAACAACCCAACTGTAGTGCTTTTTGACCCACTTTAATTTCTTTATTTCCAAATTGTACCTAAAATCATATATAAATTAAAGTATCTTAAGCATTTTTGTATCATTAATCGCTAAGTATAAATGATTAAATGTATCAACAATTAAACACATATCAATTGCCCCCACATTTAGCTTTTGGTTGTCCTCGGGCAAAACATCTAAATTAAGCTCAAAAACCTGAAACATTTATTAAATTCCCATATTTTCCAATACTATATAATCATAACCAAAGATGAATGACTTTCAAAAATCATAACAAGAATTCAAAATTCAATGCTTCTAATCATAATTAATCAACAAGAATCATCTTCGGAAATCGAGCAATCTAATGGTAGACTCGGGAAATGTGTTTAAGTAAAATATATCTATAGGTACACTCAACACCATTCATGATCATAACAATCCATAACTTTGCATATCATTTCATTTCTCCACCACTATAATTTACATGTAAAATCATGGATCAAAGGACTTTTCAAGGTTGTAATGTGGGCAAAGGTAAGGTGAGATGTGTTTGGGTCAACTAGCATGAAAGCCATCAAAGCTAGTGAAACAAAAGTAACACTTAATAAAAATTTGGGTACTGTTAGCTATGACGAATGCAACATTTATATTTCACAACCCCATTCAACTCTCACACACCAATTACATGAAGCATATAACAATCCAAAGGAATCACTACAATTTATGTCAACAATACATTGAAACCATAAGAGCGAACCTTATAAGCCAACATTTACCTTATTCCAATATATTCAAATAACCTATTCATCATAAATTTAGGAGAATGTATTAATCATATACAGCTTTTCAACGCATATGCACTTGCTCCCAGATACATTTATATTAGTATTTTTTCATTCTTTTTCTTTTCTTTTTTTTCTTTTCTTGTGCTTTTCTCTTTTCTTTCTTTCTTTTCCTTTCTTTTCTTTTCTTTTTTAAACATTAAAAGAAACTACATTAACATGGGAATTGCAATGATAAGACATAACAAAACATCCCAACATTAACCAACCTCACATATGTACACCCCCACACTTAGAATTTTGTACATCCACAAGCTCAAGATTCACAAATATTCCACTAACTTTATAGCTTGGGTAGGACATTTAGTTAAGTGTAAAGCAAGTAATGTGATTAATAAAAAAAGAAAGGCTAATAAGGCTCAAAGTGGGCCTATCAAAAAGGAAAATCATAGAATGGGTAGACTATTGGCTAATGTAGTTTATGAAACAAAGAATGCCTAATCATTTTCTTGTTAATGCATGTGATAAAAATGTAGTCTTGAATAAAAATTCAACACAAAATCAGGATGTACATATCATAAAGGTCACACATTATCAAAAGACAATGAGACTGATATGAATGTGTAAGTCTAATAAGGATCAAAATCTCAACAGCTTTGTCTACCACTAGTCACTACTCTTCTAAAGATAATGCATATCAACCAATCATAAGAGAAAAAGCACATGCCAAAGTTGCTATGAAATTCTCTAGTTAATTCATTCTCTACTCATGATTAAATAATCCTAGAAGCAATAGAAAATGAGCAAATGTTCCTTTGTTTGTTTTATTATTTCTCTCATTTTGATTGAAAACTTAAAAACAAGCAAAAATAAACCAACAAAGAAATACACATACATAAAAAATAAAAAAATGTGAAAATTTAAAAGTAAAGAAATTTACTTCCCTTAGGTTGCCACCCAAGAAGTGCCTTTGTTTAGGGTTGCTAGTTCGACTCCTTCTTTTCCTCTCAAGACAAAATTATGATCTTCTGATGGCATATGTGGTTCTTTAATGTGAGGTTCTTCAAGATAGGGTTTTGGTTGATAATCGTTCCCATTTAGCTCCTTCCTTATCCTTAGACTTTCAATCTCAACTGAGTCCATGCACTCGATAAATATTTCGAACATCTCTTCACCTTTTTCTTCCTCGTTTAGTTCCTTTAATCTACTATGTAAAGGCGAAAAGTTAGTTTCAAAAATAATCATGGACTTGGTACTTACCTCTGTGCTAAATGATATGTCCTTTTCAACTTTGTGCTGCTTCTCAACTTCTTCTTCTTCACTAGCAATTCCTTGAGTACTACACTCAAGATTGTTAAGCTCCTCTTCACTCTGTAAGGTTTCCATGCTAATATCCATCGGGTACTCCTCAGGTTGATATGGTTACATCTCTTTGCTTTGTGATGCTAGGCGGTTGATAGCTTCCATCAATTGATCCACCTAGCTTGTCAAGTTCTGGATTCTAAAACTTGTTTCCTACTGGAATTGCAAAGTATTAGCAACATACACATTAACTAATTCTTCCAAGGATGAACTTGAGTCTTAATAGAAATCTTCTGGTCTGTACGGCAATTGTTGTGCTTCCTACAAACTATCATAAAAGTAATTCAGTTAATTATCCCATCCATAACAAAAGTTAGGTTGATCAGTCTAAACATTGTTATAGGATTGAGAATATGAATAAAAGAAAAAATTACTCCCATCCATGTCAAATTTAATTTTTAAATTTTTTTCATAAAACGAAATAAAAATGAAAAGATAACAAAATACTAAAAAGGCGCCAATTACAAACAAATATATACAAAACATCAATTAAAATCAATAACAAAAACTAAACATCGTACTCTCCGACAACGACACTAAAATTAACAGGCGTGTCGTAACACTAGTCAAAATAAAATAACTAGACTACTACTATAGCAGTGGTGAGTCTAGGTCAATCCCACAGGGAGTGTTCAATTAGCATATGAAATGAAATTAATTGATGTTTAGGTAATGGAGGAGGTTTTGGATTTAATAAGAAAATAAAATAAAATAAACCTAATGTAAACAAATTAAAGAAAACATACGAAAAATGATAAAATTGGGGAATTTGGTAGGGATCCGGTTCTTTGGTTCAATCTCGGCCTATACCCTAATTAAGCATAATTCATTGATTTGTTGTTCTTTTATCTCTTTTAGCAATTATTGGTCGTAGATTAACAATAAGCTCTATTAATCCTGTTTCTTTAGATCTTAGTTAATTACAAAGTGCTTGTTAATTAACCATAACAATCAAGAAACCTATAATAAGCTCTCTAAGTTTATCCTAACAACCGCCTTACGAATTAGAAAAATAGACCAATCTAGGTAATAGTCACACACGATTGGAATATTTAACCTGTGTTATGTTATCTCTAATGATTCGGAACTATTAGTTGCTACACGCAAATCGGGAATACAACGATTACATATTGCATTTGATTCTAGCAGTGGGTTTTCATGAAAAATGATTCAATAGAGCATTAAAATCATCATCATTCAAATACCCAATCAATTCATATAAGATAACATAATCAATTTCTAATGAGAGAACAAAACAAAAAAACAAAGAAATACACTTAACTCAGGTCGTCGGCGTCGATGTCACCTCCGAACAAGTGTAAGGATCTTAACCTTCCATAGGTCTCCCCAGAAAAAGCTTCAGCCCCCACAACTAACCTTATTTGAAACCCCTTTTTGCTCCTCCTCTCTCTTGCAATCTCTCTTCTCTCTACTGTTCGCTAATGTGACAAATAAACATGTTTGTCCATCTCTACTATTCACGTCTCCTGCCGCAAGCTCTCTACTCTTCTCTTTGTTCTTGATGTTACAATTTAACAAACTGGGTCACGTATATTATTCAAGCATCACTCTTCTCCTATATCATGGACAAACATCTGTGTTTCATGCATAACGTTTGCATGAAATGCAGATGTGGTCTGCATTATGCAGACCACATTTGTGTTTAGCAAAATGCATGATCTGCATTTCAGGTGACGCGGACTGCATTTTGGCTTGCTCCTGCCTATCATCTGCTGTCGTTTCTTACTTTTGCGCCTACGCTTTCTTCATGCTTCATTTTTGTTTTGCTTCTTCATCTACTATTGATTTTTTCTTCAATCTTCCAATAAGAAATTTTAATTCTTCTTCTTTCTATTTTGATTTTTTATTCCTGTGTTTTAATTTTCTTCTTCTTGCTCCATCAAGACAAATGAAAATAGAAACGACCCAAATGTAGTGCTTTTGACCCACTTTAATTTCTTTGTTTTCAAATTGTACTTAAAATCATATATGAATTAAAGTAAGTATCTTAAGCATTTTTGTATCATTAATCGCTAAGTGTAGATGATTAAATGTATTAACAATTAAACACATATCATGCAGCATAAAGCATATTAGGCTATCAAGTGATGCAAGATGGATCTTGATGAAGTGGGAGTGTATAGAAATTTGCAATTACAAGAGCTTGAAGAGATGAGGAACAATTCTTATAAGAATGCAACGATCTATAAGGAGAAGGCCAAAACTTTTCATGATAAGAATGTCATAAAGTAAAAGCTTTATTAGTGTTCTAAAAATTCTTCTTTATCATTCTAGACTTAAATTATTTCCATATAAGTTACATTCTCAATGGGTTTGTCCTTTTGTGGTTTATAATTTTTTTCCTTATGGTGCAGTAGAGATTCAAAATCTAAAATCAAAGAACACATTTAAGGTAAATAGTCATCACCTTAAGCCTTATTATAAAGGATTTCAAGTGGAGAATGAGAAAAAGGTAGTACTTAAATTTTTTCATACTATTTGATGAAGAAATCATAGAGTTGAGCTAATGATAGTAAATAAAGGTGCTATTTAGGAGGCAACGTAAATGGAGTTTGTTCTTTTCTTTTGCATTTTTGCATTTTATTTTTATTGAATCCTCTCTCCTTCTCTCTCTCTCTCTCTCTCTCTTTTACATTTAATCTTATATTAGGGACAATGTAAAATTTAAGTATAGGGGAGAGGAACTTGGTTTTTATATTTGTTTTTGAGAATCTTTTGCATGTTTTAACAAAAAAGATATAAATAAAGAAAAGATAATAAAAGAAAAAATTTTCCATTTTCTGTTGTTTCTAGGACTGTACAATTATAATTAGAGAGTTAAATTAATCAAAGAATTTATGGCAACTTGCACTTGCATTCTTACTTTTAAACTGACACATCTATATCAATGTTACTACCTTTGTTTCATATGTGACCTTCAGGAAATGTACCTCCTGACTTTGTCATGATATTCCATTTGAGGTCACACCAAAATGTACCTCCTAACTTTGTCATGATATTCTATTTGAGGTCACACTCTTATCACATGCATTAACATAAAAATGATATATTCATTATTTGTTTAACAAGCTACATTATCCAAACAGGCTACCTATCAACATGATTATTTTTCTATTATTAAAATATGTTAGCTGCATTACAAGCCTTTAACTTAATAAAAAAATTTCTTACCCAAGCCTTAGAGCTAGTAGAGAATTAATATTCATGGATATATAAGAGAATAAGTAAGGGGGTGCTCATATATGTGAGTTTGTTATAGTTGATGGAATGAGATCTTCATTTCCTTTCAATGAGTTCCATTATTCATATAGTTTATTTATATTTTTGTTTTTAATTTGTTTTTAAATTTAATTAAAAAGGAAAAAACGAAAAAGGTGTAAAGGAGGAAGATAACTTGTTTTGTGAGTAATTGATGTCAATCATTCCTCCTAAAATTTGTAAGGAATGGTTGACTTCATTGTGATGTAAATATAGGGGAAGTTATAGTGAAAGGTTACTCTTTATGGTTATAATAGATTATTTATCATTATTCTTCTAGGTTATTTCTTTTATTTCTTTTTTATTCATAAGGTTTTTAATTTGAAGGTCTAAATCTAAGCCGTGGAACAGAGTTTCTGCATTCGTTATAGCTGACAATACCTAGATTTGATTGGATGTTAATTTTTACAGTCAATGCTCTATTTAGTGTTCTTTCTGCTTCACTAGTTTTGATGACTTTTGAACTACATAATCCAAATATTTCTCGTATTAATTGTTAGCCCTATTATAACCTTGAAAAGTCTTTTGATTTGTGTTATGCATGTGAATACTTAATGATAGAGAACTGAAAAGATGTATAAAGTCATGGACTGTCTTGATCTTAGAAGGTTTTTGAATGTATGTACAAATTTTTTTCTTTTCAAACATAACTTATGAGAGTCTACCCCTAGATTGCTCAGTTTTTAAAAGGAATGGTTATTGATTAAACATAACTTATAAGAGTCTACCCCTAGATTACTTAGTTTTTAAATGGAATGGTTATTGATTGATCATAACTAAAACCTTAAATGATCAATTATTAATGTGGGTTTGAAGGTTACTCCTCCTTTCATATGACTATCTATTTTTAAGAAATATGGTTAAAAAGGAAGTGTTTTGATTTTGATCTTTAGTTTTGATAGAGGATATCCAATAGTCAGATATGGAGGAACTTGATAAGTTCTTAATTGTTTATTTATTTATTCCCTAATTCTTAGTGATTAATGTTTATTTTGTGTTTAAGATACTTATTTTGATTCATATTTTGGTTTAGGTATAAGTTTGAGGAAAAAGAAGCAAAACAAGCTAAATTTGGAGTTTTCTGTAGTTTTACTACTTTTTGGTCTTATTTGCCTTCATGGATCAAAAGAAGATGAATTAGGAAGAAATTATGATAAAAAGATGGAAGAATTGGAGTTATTTCGGACGAACACGCTCAAGTGAAGAAAACCGTGCCCATGTAAGTCACTCACATAGTTTTGCAAAAGACCATGTAAGTCAACATAAATGTTTACAACTTCGAAAAGATTGTTTAACATATAAAAATATACATGCTCGTATAAGTTATGTACACAATTGTGTCCATTGTTCGTATCAGCCTCTAAAATTTTGTGTGTGCAATTTCGAAGAATTAATGCAAGAGTAAAGGGCACAGTCATGCACACGATCGTGTGGCTAACCATGTCCGCTATAAAAATCCCTATTATGAAGTATAAAAGGAAATTATAAAGGCCAATTAAAAGGGATATACAAAAGGGACATTCATTCACCCTTTTTTTTTCTTTTTGGGATATGTGTTTTGAAGGGCTATAAGTGGCTAATTCTCTTCCTTCCAGTTTAAGAAAATTTCAAAGCCTAGTAATATGTTTTTGCATTAATCAATTCTACTAATTTTGTTCCTATATCTCTTTTTAATTTGATTGTGTTATCCTGCATTAATATTTATGACTTATACATGATAGATTTATTTAAAGCCTACTAGATCATTTATGTGTAAATTTACTACCAAAATTATGATTGTTCGTAATTATGCTCAGTCTTATTCGTGTGTGGCAAACTAGTGATTGTACATCATTAGGGATAACATATCACAAGTTAAACAATCTAAAATTATATGATTATTGCTTAGATTAGCCCATTTTCCTAATTCTTAATATTGTTCTTGCATTGAATCTAGGGAGCTTATTCTTAGTTGTCAAATTGTCAAATCTAATTAAACAACTTATTTTAATCAGTTAAGATGCAAGGGAAATTTATGGTTAACAGAGTTTGTTGTTAATCCACATTTAATAGTTTCGAGGTGATGAATGAAAGCGACATTACACTTAATTAGGCATATTTATATGAGGGTTGAGATTGAACTGAGAATTGGGCTTATATCTGTTGATCACTCTTTGTGAATTTGATTTATTAAATTTATTTTTTAAAATAATTTAATTTCATTAATTAAATTCTTCAATCCCTATCTTGTTACATTAATTAGTTCAACGTAAAAATTAATCAAGCATTCTCCATGGATCTGATCCTTTCTTATCGCTGCTATAAGTTTAGTGGTAAAGATTTAATTTTTAATTTTTATATGTTTGACACACATAAATGATTTAGGTTCATTAAATTTTGTAGGTTTCGTATCTATTGAGATCAATATAATTAATTATGTCTCTCATAAAAGTGGCTAGCTACCTCTCATTTAATACTAAAGTGACCATGATACTTCCCTTGTGCCTATCATAAAATTATATCCTAAAGTACTATTTCTATAATCTTAATTTCCTATAACATCACTATCATAACTTGAACAAAAATAAGTTTTTAAAACCTTTTTTCTATAAAATATTCCAAAATTTTTAGTTCCTTATAATAATAATAGATTCTATTAGCATTAAATAGACACATTTTTTGTTATATTTTCCATATATCTACTAACTAAACTAATGTAATATGTTATGATTAATCTTTTATAGTTAAATACATTAAAACATACACTTTTCTTGTAATAAGTATTTTGAACCTTTTTTCCTTATTTGACTAATTGCAAGTCAAACTTGGTAAGAATATTTAGAGGATTGCAACCTACATTTGAAACTTGTTCAAAGTTTTTATCACATAATTCTATTAAGAAATAAAGATTTCATTAGCATGTTATATGACTTTTATTCCAAAGAGAAATGCTTTATTGCCAAATTGGACCTCTCAAATTTCACCATCATAGACTTTTTAAACTCTTGAATTAAGATATTATCATTTGCAATAAAATGATATTATTTACATATAAGAAAATTTGGCATTTTCCTCTCACCTCCAAATTTATGAAAAAGTTTATTCATTTTATAATACCTTTCCACGTAAAGTAAGCGTCAATGTCAATGTAATAGCAATGATTGTCCTTTTGCATAAGATGAGATGATATACATTAACCAAGTTACCTATAAATATCCCTCACTTCTTTTCTATGACTTCAATTTCATTATCCATCATTTTTATCATTGTAACTCCTTAATAACATTAATGAAAGTTGTAGGATCATAATATGAAAATAAGAAAAATATGAGATTTAAACTTTGTTTTAGTTAATTCTTGTAATCATCAGGGTCGTTCCTATTATTTTATATGTTGGCCCCGAAATATTTTTGTTGAATTAAGCATGATAGTTATGGAATAAGCATAGAATTTGAATTTTTGCCCTAGGATGAAGTTTGAAGTAGGATTTTATTTCACTAGTTAGTGAAATTAATGTTTTAAGA
>JAOQMS010009271.1:0-16792 GCA_027563885.1 Erythroxylum longipes
ATATTATGAGAACACATATTTCATGTCCAATTGCAAACCCTATTTATAACCTTATTATAGCCATCCGCACAACAAAGTGTAAAATTACCGTTTTGCCCTTATATTGGTTTTTCTTTCTAGAACTCCCGTTTTACATTATATGGTGATTAACACACAAGATCTCATCTTGGTGTTAAGACTTGATGGGCAGCTAGTCCATCAACCTACTGACTCCAGTTTAATCACCAAATCTCCTTAAAACATCTAAAAGTGATGATAGCACTATAAACTCTTTATTTGAGTGATCCAGCTGTGGCATCGATGGTTCCTCTAGTGCTCAGATTTACTCCATTGTAGAATGTCTGAAGTAGGAACTCTCTTGGAAGGTTGTGATAGGGACAACTTCTTTGCAATTCTTTAAATCTCTCCTAAACTTAATAGAGAGATTCTTAATTGTTCTTTTGGAAATTTGTAATCTCTTGATAATCTTCGTTGCCTTTGTTAATAGGAAATACTTGGCCTGGAATGCTTGGGCAAGATGCTCCCAAGTTGTTATTTGTCCTGAATTCAGCTAGTTGTACCACGTCTTCACTTGATCTTTCAGCATGAATGAAAACAATCTTAGCTTCACCGCATCGTTAGACATTCATTGAAACGGGAAGTGTCACATATCTCTAAAAAAATTTTGATGTAGGCATCCGGATCTTTATTGGATAGCCCATATAAATGCACACTATTTTGTAAAATGTTGAGGACCGCCAGCTTTATTTTGAAATTATTCACTTGAACCATTGATATCACCACTCCTTGAGGTCCTGGCCTCATGAAATCCATCAGAGTTCTCTCTGATCCTCCTTGCTCTCCTTCTTCAGCCATATCTCATTATGAAAAGTTTAGATGCTTTGCCCTTCTCAACTCTCTTTCGCGTCTCTTGATTTCGGGAAATTTTTCTTCACTAATTACTTTCGTTCTTCACGTGCTCCTTGTGTTCATGCACCTGAAATTACATAAGGAAAAGTATCAAAATTCTTAAATCAAAGTAATCTAAATTAACCAAGATGTTAAACAATCAATCCCTAGCAACGTCACCAAAAACTTGTTTACACGTAACTATGTAGCACAAACTACTCGTTTTATGTTAAAAAATCAGAAGTGAACAGGTCGTGACTTATAGTTTAAAAACGAATATCAATCCCACAGGGTTTGATGCCCAAATACCACTTAATTCAGGAAAAACTTTGTTTAAGAAATGAAATTATTTAATGTAAATAATATGGAAAATTAAAATTAAAATTAAAAGAATAAGATTGAACACTAAACAATACCAATATGTAGAAAAATCAGAACTCAAGGATCTAAAGACTAGAGATTACTTTTTTCCTATTTTATTAATCGAATTGTGTCTCACCTAAGATTTCCGAATGTGTTACTTACCCTATCTAAAGGTATAATTAATTGTCCCTAATCGAATTAAAGGGAGCCATTTGAATGTTCTTTCAACCCACCCAATGACTCTACTGATTCAACTAGTTGTTAAACTATCCTATGGGTAATCAATTGAATTTGCTGAGATCGCTCTTCTAACTAATCAATTGACATGATGATTGTACGTCTATAGGTTGCCAACTCTTGTTATATAATCTTACACAAATAATCTTACTCACTTTCTCGATTTGTTGCAAGACAACAAATAAAATCAACAATCATCAAAGACACTTTCATTCAATTCAATAAAATAAGGGTTTTAATAAAATAGTTCAAAAGCAATCCTTAAAACTAAATTGGCCAATCATGGTCTCCATAGCATCATCAACATTAAAATTAACCATTTTACAAATAATAGAAGAAGTAAATTGATAGAAAATTGAATAAAGAAACTCCTATTTTTTGCCAAAATCTAGAAATTTTGGTGTTGATGTGTTATTTTCCCCAATATTGATTATAATCCTTGACTTCAATCCTTCCTCAAGGCTAGAAACTTATGTTATTCACTCAAGGATGGTGTTTCTACAGAAGGGTTTTGTCCTCTTCTAATCATGGAGGCTTAATTAAGCTTTAATAGTCCCAAAACCCTAAGTTTAATAAAGCCCTATGATCGGGGTGTTACGCTATGAAAAAGTTTTACTACTTTAACCTTGATAATACCACAAGCGCACAAGTCGTTCGCGTAATACCTAAGGTATCAATATCGTGAGCAGGGTTAATATAGTGCTAAAATTTAAGGTCGAACTAAATCGTAACAATCTAAAATAAATAATAAATGCAGAAAATTAATCAATCATCAATAAATTATGAGAATTAAATTTTAGAAATAATAACAAAATAGCAAATCACACAACCAAATCAAGAATTAACCTAGGAACTACCAATTGAGAGAAAAGGGGTTTTAATCCGAAATTAATAAAAATCTAATCAGTTATGCAATTATCAAATTATTGGGGCTAGACGGTCCTAAAGTGGATTACTCTCTCTCGAGTTATAATCTCTAAACCTTAATTAATAATCCTTAATTTAAATTATAGAATTATGATCCCTCGACTCATAATTTACCTAAAACCTAAATTAGTTCTAAAATTGTCTAATAATCTACCGAAAACCTAATGCTCGATCTCTCGTTACATGAGTTCACCAGTTTAATTCAATTCTTATTTATCAAATTACCTAACTCTCGTTAGCCTAATTTGATGATATTCACTCGGCTCAACCTCTAAGTTTATTGCCGAATTATTAAGAACATATATACATCAATAAACTGAAATAAATTTGAAAATACGTTCAAAACAGATCAATGGAGGCAGCAACGGCAGGAAACCACCTGTTCTAGGAAGCACTTCACGTCAAGCTTCATCTCTGTGTCTCTCTTCCTTCATCTCCTTCCTCAGATCGCTCAATAGATCTTTAGGGTTTATGACTTTTGGATGATGTGAAAGTTTTGCAAAGGCTCCTCCATTTGTCTTGTAATTTTCTATTTATATCTTGCAAGCCCTAGGGTTAATTCGGGGTCGAAAGGGTTTGGAAAATCTCATGAAATTTAAGTTTTTATGTTAGCCTGACACAGGCCACGATCGTGGCCAGTGCCTAACCCTTTCTGTCATGATCGTGGCCCAAAGTACACGATCGTAGCCTTTGTCCTATCAACTCGTGTCTTTCTATGACGATTGTGGATTGTTATGCCATGATTGTGGGCTATGTTTTTGGCCCAAAACTCTTTGAAACTTCTTAGTTCTTTGCCATTTACCCTGAAACACTAACAAACACATCAAGGTACCTCAAGAATATAACATTTAAGCTCAAAGACTTATACTAACTTATAAAAACAATTAAACACATTAAATAACACAATTAAAACATAAATACACACTAAACATTCAAATTAACACTAAATACCTAACAAATTAAACCCTAAAATATCATGCAAATCATAACTATCACACCCCGCATTATGACTTGAATTATAATTTCAATGATCGTGGGAATCTGCAATAGATAGACTCCTCTTTTCTTTTCCTCTTTGATCTCTAGCTCAATCTCCAAGTTGCTCCATCTTCCTTCCTACATAAGAATAGTCAATTCTTACCCTAAATTAACATGAAACATAAAAGAGCAACAATGGAAATCAAACTAAATGAAAACATTCAAAACGAATCCTAAAATACAACAATAATCAACAATTATATAAGAAAACATATGCCAATTACTTAGAAAAACATGGACTAATGCATAACAATCCCTAGTGTCTCTGAAACTTCTCCATTCTTCGATGTTAACCCTTAAACATTAACAAACACATTAATGTACCTCAAAGACATAATAATTAAGCTAAAAAATTTCACTAACCCATAAAAAACCATTAAACACAATTAATTAACAAACTAAGACAATTCTAACCTTAACATATACTAAATGATTAAATTAACACTTAAATACATAAAAAATTAAGCCCTATAACATGATGTAATTTACACTTATCAAACAATCACAATCTTCGCATTTTTCTCCATCGAAAATTGCACTTAACCTTCACCAGCTAATTGTCGTCCTTTTTCTTTGTTGAAAATCAACCTGTTTTCACCTTAGGGTTTGTGATGAATCTTGCATGAATGGAGGGCTAGTTTAATCCAAGGTATTGAGGTGAAATTTTAGCTTAACATGTGAGTAGAAATCTAATCTTTATAGCATGGTCTAATAGAACGATTATAGCACCCCACTCTCACAAGGCAGGTACCCAACACCCTGAATGATGTCGGAGTATATGCCCCACAAGGGTGACATGCTAGAACAATCAATCAGTCAGACACTTAAAACTCAGTATCAATTTTTTTAAAAAAAATTCACACACATACGTAGAAATCAATAATCAAATTAGGCCCATTCTTTTTTTTAATAGCATCAAAATCACATTTGTTAATACACTCAAGATCAATCTCATTTACAAACCTTTCCATTATGGAAAGTTATCACAAAACAGAAATATTCAAATATACATGTTACAATAATTGTGGAAGACTCAATTCGATACAAAAATAAGAAAATACTAATGCAGACATGAACTGATCCTAACCTTTTTCTCTTTCTTGAATGTAGTGATTATATTACAATTTGTCTAACTAGAGTGACTCTTCTGAACTTGAAAAATATTGCAAATTTTGGTTGAGTTTTGCAAACTCAATAAGTGACCATCTTCGATGGCTCATTCGATCACATAACACATTCCATTCATATAATAATATAATTTCATTGACAATCATATATCATCACATATCACTTAGTCATTCATTTCACATTTCACATTTCACATTCAACACATATCACATTAAGAAATCAGTCAACTATTTAAACTATACCTATCATATGCATATGCAGTGCTAATGAGACTCACTTTCTTTTATTATTATTATGACCAAGTGCCTCTTTTTTTTAATCTCATATCCTTTAGTAGATACCGAGATGCATCGAATAATGTCCTATATCCCTTAGTGGATACCGGGTACATGCACAACTGAGCCAAAGGCTCTTATCACATTCTGAGCTTTAAGCTCTTTTTTTCACATTATGAGCTTTAAGCTCTTTTTCGGTGGCTATTTCGATCACAACAACCGTTATGTTTCATGCATTCATGTAATGAAATGCATCACATATATTCAGTCAATTAAAAGTGCTCAAAATCCCAGAATCATATTTACCTCCACATGTCATCGGACCTTAGTTCGGTATTCAACATTTACGTTGAGAATACACATATTTCATTCATATACACATTCACATTTTTCTTCGAAACTTGGTCCGACATTTAACATTTAAGTTGACAAAACACATATTTCAACAAATTCATATACAAGGAGCACTTCCAATGTTCTCACATTTATCAAACTCTTCAGACTATTAATGTTCGGAATTATCTCAATCATATTCACATCAGTAATAATTCAATATAGAAATTGAAAACAGAACAAACAATGAAATGAGACCATCTAGGTCGACTCACAGTACACTCCAGATTAGCATTTGCTTCCAAGATCTGGAAACATCTAGATGTAGACATTTTATCCTGCACATCAATATTATGCAATACACCTGTTGCACACACATTAATAATTGCACAATCTTAAGTATTCATTTATGCACAAATGTGTATATAGACTATGTACATTACATGCTTAATGACAATCCTAGTTATATTATCAAATTTCACATTTTAACCACATTCTGATTTTATAACTCAATTACTTGTCATTCCATTTTTAGCATTATTTGCTCTGACAGTATCCAACTCTCATTCGCTTCTATTTAATATCCATTACTCATTTACTTTGAATCACAACTACAATCATGTGAACCTATACATTTACATTATACACATGTCTTTGGTGCTTTAATACCAACAATTCATTCACTAATGTTATTCTAACATTATATAATTATACAATATCCAAACTCCCATTCTTTCTTATAAATTCTCCAAAATTCCAAACCTTTGGATCTATTTCTCTTGTTCATTTTGACAAAGAAAATGAAGTAATTTGGCAACACTTTCTTCTAGAAAAATTTTCCCCATTATCTTAAGTTTCTAATGACCCTAAGATCATTCAATTTAGTTCAGTATTTCAAAAGTTATACTCCAAATATTTCAGACTATTCATAAACTAAATCAATATCATGTACTAAACTTCAATTCAAAAATCTGGATTTCTAAAGACAGAATTAAAATTGGATTTCTACACTCAATTTGTATCCCATGTATCTAGTTTAATCTAAATTAATAATCATTCCATTTGGATAACTACAGATCAATAGATTGTAAAAATACCAAAGTATGTTTAAACTATGCAGGAAAGTTAGCCGCAACGAAGCCAGGAGTTGGCCGAGGCAAAAGTGTCCCAAAAGGAATCCTCGTAAAATCCTACAAGTTGGCCTTGGTAAAAGAAGGAGTTGGCCGCAACGAACTTTCATAGAAAGCAGTAAATAGGACTCATCTTCCAATTTTCTAGATTTCTAACTCTTTACTTACTACATTCAATACCTTATGCTTGGTCTATCATTTCTAGTTTAATTACTTATCATTTCCCTATCATTCTTAACTTCATTTCAACTCAATATCATCTATAAACAAATCATAGTTTATGATTGATCATGAACATTAAAAACAAAACATAGACATATATACATTCATCATCAACTTTCTACACTTTTTCAACTTCATTTGCACTTTCACTTCATGTCTAACTATCACCTTAATTCTTCCAATTTCAAGAAACCACATTACTTCCTTTCTTTAGCTCTAGACTAATTTTATTTCATATCCTAAACACCCAAAGAGATCCACGTTAATACACTAAGAAAACAGAACATAAAATCCATTATCTATCAAATTTTTCTGCAGTTTTTCCTGCACCATCTTCAATGATCTTTCTACTCCAATTAACTTTCAATTTTAAATGACATATTTCATTAAATCCAAATGTCATTTATAAAAATTTCTACTACCATTTGACACTTATTTCTGCTACTATTCATCAATTGTACTACTACTTGGCATTTTTCCTAGTTTAAAAATTACCCAAAATTTCAGAAAATTTCCTAAATTTCATCAAAAATTCTAAATCACTAATTATACACACCAACTCAATTTTTAAGATACATAATCCATAATTCACATTATAATCACATTAAATCAATCTTTTATACCCAAAATGTCAATGAATGTATGTACAATCATTTTAATGTGCAAAAATTCAAATTCAGGTGCGTTTATGCTAACGTTATGCATGAGCATGAGATGCATTTTTCTTAATCTCTGATTGATCTTACATGTACCATATTTTAAGGTTCACTTCTTGAGTAGATAACACCAATATCAAATTATACTAATATTTCTTAGCATACTCACATATAACACATTATGAATCTAAAACATCTTTGTTGGTAATACAGACTCATATGCTAATGGTCCTATGATCTCTATAATCTCATGTGGACCAATACAATTTGAGCTTAATTTATTCTTTTTCCTAACCTGAGCACACCTTACCAAGGTGTTACCCTCAGAATAATTCATCTTTTGTTCGATAATTCACATCTCTTCAGTGTTAATACACATAACTCTTAGGTCTATCTCACTATATTCCATATCTTTGGTGCTAATCCACTAACTCGTTTATGTTTCTTGAATCACTTAATTTCAAATACGTATCAATTTCACTTATTCTCAACATCTCCCTTCTATTCTGGTCTTTAACTATTTTAGGCCTCATTCGATTCAATGTAAGGGCGAATGACTCTTTTTGTCATATAACGCCTCATACAGTACTCTAATGATATCACTGTGATAGTGATTGATATGCTTAAAGTCAAATAAACTACACATTGATCTCATGTTTCTATGAAATCCAAAATATAAGTTCTAATCATATCTTCAACATGTAAGACTATTGGTAATTCAATCATTCAATCACTTGATTCTACATTCTTAGTTGTTAAGCACTATTTCAGCGTATTCCTACTAGGATGTATAGCCTAGGTTATTCTTAGTGCTTTCTCTAATAATCTCTTTGCACAATCATTATTATTGGGTACACAGACTTCTGATTTCAATCACAACTATCATTTTCCAATTCCAACTCAAAATTCATATTCATTTTTAATTCCTGAATAAGATTCACAATTCTGGATCCTCACTTTGGGCTTTGTCAATCATTTTGTATGAAACTGATCTTAAATTTCAATGCAGCAAATCCTACTTCATTTTTCCCCAAAATTCAACTCGACATTCTATTCTCTTTAATACATTAGGTTTGGTAACCTCAATATTTGAATTTATTCCATTCCGTTATTGAATTTTATGTTCAAGCATTAGATACAACACTATCTTTATCGGATAATACTAATTTATACCATCATAATCTTTTCTTATATTCAATTCTTTCAAACACAATAAGTGCTTCAAACTTTAATGATCTGTACATTTATATATGTCCACAATGTCACACTGTATATATTATGTCTCCAAGCTCTCAAGCAATCACTGTTGCAGTACTTTCAAAATCTTGGATCAAATAATCAACTCATGAGACTTGAATTGTCTCAATAGATAAGAAATCACTTTATTATGCTGCATTAAATTACATTCGAATCCCTGGTATGATATATCATTGTATACTTTAAAATCTCCACATCCACAAGATATGATTAACATCGGTCTTATAATTCCTCAACAGTCTCTTTACATTAATCACTCATACGATTTACACAATTTTTTTTCCTTAGACATTTTTGTCAAAGGGATAAGATCAATAAAAACTCCTTAACAATCTCTAGTGGTATCCAATATACAACTAGTTCCAGAAAACTCTAGATCTCTTATACATATTCCTTGGAATTTCTTACTTCATCATTTCCTCAATTTTCTTTGGATCTCTAAATACGACATGTTTAGATATTATACGACCCAACATTTTATTAGATCAAGCTAAGATTCAATCTTATTAAACTTGGCATCTAATTATTTCTACCTTCATGATATGTAAGATTTACCTTAAGTATTCAAAATATTCTTCTCAACCTTTTGAAAACATTCAATATATCCTCTATGATTATAGTCACTAATTAATTCCATTTTGCTTGGATTGCTTTAATCTTCAATGCCATAATACTGTCAAGGGCATTTGTTAACTCAAACAGATATAACCAAATCCCCGATGTGTATATAATTAGTTCTCGTAATTTTTTAAGTAACTAATTTCTCAATGAGGTAATATTATCTCATGTTATTTTTGATTTCCCAATTGACTTCTTTTCTTAAATGATTTTCTCCATTTATACGATTTCCTCTAATTTCACAGTGACTTATTTGTTCATTCATACTAGTTTCTCCACTCATTTCAATTTATTTACAATCTTAACTTCCTATGTTATAAACATATTCATCAGATCTAATTTGTATCTCCTATACATATTTGCACAGAGCATAATGTGGACCTAATTTCTCCTCACATTAGCAATAATGTCACCTAAAATTCAAGAATCTAGTCAAATAGTTGGTTACATTACATCAAACATAATGCATACACTCTCAGCAGCATATTTCTACATTTTATACTTATGTCTCCGTTAAGACTAGGGCTCTAATACTCACTTTTGAATTATTACATATTCATTTCTAATTTGTTCCTTGATTGATCATTCTTAACATAAACTATTTGATCTGTTTAACCTAATTTAGTGAAATTCTTCTTTGAAATGAGATTCCTTACTACTAATATCTATACTGGTCATGCAATCTTTATTAATCAATTATTTCCATCATTGCTTATTAGCTATTCTTAGTAACTCAAGAAGATCAATTTCTATCATTTCTTGCACGGTCATAATGTTCTATTCATGAAAACTCAATGAAGTACTAGGCATGATTACTGTCGCATATGTTTAGGTGTGTACCATCAAGGTCCTCCCATTCTATTTAGAGATTTATTTCCGATAGATCATCTATTATCTTACAATAGTAACACTTTGATATCAATTGATCTTAGACAATATTTCTCTCTTTATTCCTTCCCAAAATTGGGGTATCCCTGCCACGATCATGACCGAAACCTATTTTTTTCAGGCCACCATCGCGCCCTGAACTTTCTTCATCACAATAACACACATACTAACATCAGTTCTACTCCATTTTTTTCTTCATAATTTTCCTATTCTAATGCTACGCCATTTCATAATAATTCAACTACCATATTGATTACATTCACTTTTCCCATTTGATTCATCATCTTTTTCTTAATCTCATGCATATATAAAATCCTATCTTGTATGCATTCCTAACTTTCTCCTTCCTTATATATATCACTCATCTCATGAAAAGTCATTTATGTCTATTTCATTCCCCTTTTATTCCTTCCTCATTTCTATCTCATTTTCCTGTTGTCATTTATTTCATCTTTCATATGTATATTCTCAATCCATTCAGAATTATAGATGCATAATCATCATGAAATTCCGATCTCAATATCACAAACATATTCTTATGCTAAATCATAACTCTTATCATATTTATCCGACATTCATTTCAAGTCTAAGTTTAACCTCTCACGGTCATAAAATTTTTTATTTTCTTTCAACTTAGCTTGTACACTTTAAATCTCGTCATTTCTACTTATATCTCTATTTTCCTCAAATAATCCACGATAATGTATTCACATCTATGTCACATTCGAGGATATACCACCACAATACAATATTGATGTCATATTTTATAATACATTACCAATACAAGTGCATTGAATTTTTATCTATCATATTATACTATTTCTCATTTCTAGATACCCACAAATTTTCATTTTCTCACATTCTGATAGATTATCATCTTTATTATTGCTTCTAATAGCTTAAACTCTTAACAAATGCTCATGCATGTCACTCATGTAAATACAACTCAGACTGGGGATCAGTTGTCACTGCATGCTAAGACATGTCTAAAATGCATGTATCTTGACACATGGTTTGAAAAAAAATGCCCATGTAAGATACTAAATCTGGGCTCTGATACCAAATTGTAGCACCCCCACTCTCGTAAGACACGTACTTGACATCCTGAGTGATATCCGAGTATGTACCCTACAAGGGTGGCATGCTAGAACAATCAATCAGTTAGATACTTGAAACTCAGTACCAATTTTTTTAAAATTTCACGCGCGTACGTGGAAATGAATAATCAAATTGGACCCATTCTTTTCTTTAGTAACATCAAAATCACATTTATTATTATTACACTCAAGATCAATCTCATTTACAAACCTTTCCACTATGGAAAGTTATTACAAAACATAAATATTCAAATATACATGTTACAATAATTACAAAAGACTTAATTCGATACAAAAATAAGAAATTACTAATGTAGACGTGAACTGATCCCGACCTCTTTCTCTTACTTGAATGCAGTGGCTGTGCTTCGACTCACTTTAACTTCTTTGCTTCTAAATTATACCTAAAATCACATATGAGTCAAAGTGAGTATCTTAAGCAATTTCACGTCAATAATCACTAGGTTTTATGGAATAATTTCATATTCAATTAAGCACCTATCAATTTCCCCCACGCTAAGATTTTGACCGTCCTAGAGCAGAATATTAAAATTAAGCTCAAAGACCCGAAAACATGGACTCATTTCCTATATTTTCCAAGAATATAAGATTATAACAAAGATGAATGACTTTCAAAAATCATAGCAAGAACTTAACATTCCAAGCTTTTACTCATGATCGGTCAACATTCATCATCTTTGAAAATTGAACAACCTAATAGTAGACTCAGAAAATGTGTTTAACTAAAATACATCTATGGGTACAGTCAATGCCATTCATGATTATGACAATCCATAACTTTGCATATCATTTCATTTCTCCATCGTTAAAATTCACATGAAAAATCATAGATCAAAGGACTTTTCAATGATGTAATGTAGGGAAAGGTAAGGTAAGATGTATTTCGGTCAAGTAGTATGAAAGTCATTAAAGCTAGTGAAGCAAAAGCAACATTCAATATGACATCAAGTGCATAAGTTCACGCTCATACAAAACTGGGTACCGTTATCTATAACGAATGCAGCACTTATATTTCATAACTCATTTCAGCTCTCACTCACAAACCATATAAAGCATTTACCAATCCAAAGGACTTATACAATTTATGCCAACAGTAAATTGAAACCATAAGTGAACCATCCAATCCAACTTCTATCTTATATTCAACATACTCAAATAATACATTCATTACGAAGACGCATTAATTATGAATAACTTTGCAAACTCATATGCACTTCCTCCTTGATAAATTTTTTTAAAAAATTCATTCTTTTTCTTTTTTTTTCTTTCTTTTTAATTTTCTTTTCTTATGCTTTTTTTTTCTTTCTTTCTTTCCCTTTTTTTTAACATTAAAAGAAACTACATTAACATGGGAATTTCAATGATAAGATATAACAAAACATCCCAACATTAACCAATCCACAAATATGTACACCACCACACTTATACTTTTGTATATCCACAAACTCAACAATCAACAAATGTTATGCTAGCTTCAAGGCTTGGGAAGGACATTTGGTGAGGTTAGAGCATGTAATGTGGCTAATACATGAAGAAAAGGCAATTAAAGCTCAAAGGGGCTTATAAAAAAGGAAAATCATATAATGGGTATAGGCTATTTGGCTAATATAGTTCGGAGAAGTAAAGAATGCCTAGTCATATACATGTTAATGTGATAGTTGTGCATTAATCTATGCTTTTCTAAGTAATTGGCATGTGTTTTCTTGCATAATTGTTCATTATTGTTGTAGTTTAGGATTCATTTTGTATGTTTTCATTTAGTTTGATTTCCATTATTGTTCTTTCACATTTGACGTTAATTTAGGGTAAGAATTGACTATTTTTATGTAGGAAGGAAGATGGAGCAACTTGGAGATTGAGCTAGAGATAAAAGAGGAAAAGAAAAGAGGGGTCTGTTGTAAATTCCCATGATCATGGGAATCGGATCGTAGGAATCATTCCGATTCCCATGATCGTGGGAATTATAATTCGAGTCATAATGTGGGGCTTCATTAAACTTAGAGTTTTTGTACTATTAAAGCATAATTAAGCCTCCATTATCAGAGGAGGACGAAACACTTTTGTAGAAACAATATCCTTGAGTGAAGAACACAAGTTTCTAGCCTTGAGAAAGGATTGAAGTCAAGGATTATCATCAAGATTGGGTAAAATAGCACATCAACATCAAAATTTCCAAATTTTGGTAAAGAAGAGAAGGAGTTGCTTTATTCAATTTTCTGTAAATTTTACTTCTTATATTCTTTTTAAAATGGTTTATTTGAATGTTGATGATGTTATGGAGATCATGATTGGCTTATTTAGTTTTAAGGATTACTTTTGAACTATTTTGTTAAAATTCCTATTTTGTTGAATTGAATGAAAGTGTCTTTGATGATTGTTGATTTTATTTGTTATCTTGCAACAAATCGATAGAGTGTGTAAGATTATTTGTGTAAGATTGTACAATGAGAGTTGGAAACCTATAAATGTACAATCATCATGTCAATTAATTAGTTAGAATAGAGATCTCAGCGAATTCAGTTGATCTTCAATAGGATAGTTTAATAACTAGTTAAATCGATTGAGTCATTTGGTAGGTTGAGAGATAGTTCAATTGATTCCCTTTAATTCGATTAGGGACAATTAATTATACCTTAAGAGAGGGTAATTAATACATTTAGGAATTTTAGATGAGACATAATTTGATTTATAAAATTAGAGGGAGATAAAATAGGGAAAAAGTAATCTCTAGTCTTTAGATTCTTGAGTTCTGATTTTTCCGTATATTGGTATTGTTCAGTGTTCTAGCCTTTTAATTTTAATTTAATTTTCTAGATTATTTACATTAAACAATTTTATTTCTTAAACAAAGTTTTTTCTGAATTAAGTGGTGTTTGGGCATCAACCCCTGTGGGATCGATATACGCTTTTTAATTACAAGTCACGACCCGTTCAGTTGTAGTTTTTGAGCATAAAATGAGTAGCTTGTGTTGCATAGTTACGTGCAAACAAGTTTTTGACGCCATTGCTAGGGATTGATTGTTTAGCATCTTGTTTAATTTAGATTACTTTGATTTAGGAGTTTTTGATACTTTTCTTTTTGTATTTACAGGTGTACGAACACAAGGAGCACATGAAGATCGATAGAATTTAGTAACAATGAACTATCCAATATCATAAGACACATCAAGACATCTAAGAATGAGGAATGAGACATCTGAAGCGCTAGATGCCAAGAAGAAATAAAAAGAACAATGATGGAAGATAGATATTATAGGCAACAAAGAACTTTTGCAAATTACAATGATGCATAGTATTGTTGGGGAAGTACTGATCCTTATTGGAACACATACACTCCGGAGTGGCAGAACTAGCCAAAATTCTATTATTCCAGCAATGCAAGTACTCATATGGGACATTAAGACCAATTTGAATTTCGGCAAGATGAGTCTAGTTTATGGGAATCCAAATTCGAAAAATCATGGATAAGCTAAAAAAAATGAAAGAGAACCATAAGAGGATGTTTTTCATCTAGGAGGAAAGTCAAAAGAGACTAGAGGAGAAGTTTGATCAAGGTTTTGAAAATCATGCCGCTTCTATTCACAACTTAGAGATTCAAGTAAGATAGCTTTCCCATGAATTTTTTAGGAGAAGTGTAGAAGACTCTCTGAGCAATATGGAATTATATCAACAAGAGCAAAATAAGGCTATCACACTTAGAAATGGGGATGAACAAGAAGAACCAGTGGAAGACCATACTAAACATTACTTTATAGAAGACCAAGAAATCAAGAAAGAGGATGGGGAAAAGGATGAAAGCCCTCCATATTATTCACCAGTTCTTGATATACCATATGTGAACATCGAAAAATCTTAGGTAGATGTAATCAAAACATGTTCATTTAGTGTCCAAAGTCATTAATGTAGATAGCATTACTGAATCTTACAATTTGGTGTTGCTTCTTTTTTTAATACAGATTTTAATTCAATTAATCTAATTAATTAAATCAAAATCTAGCCCAATATTAAAAGTTTCTTTGGGCTTATAATTAACATTTAATTATAGGCTTAATTTTTCTTACTTTCCTTGATACCCTTGCAGAAGCCAAGTGGGGAATCAAATTGGACTTAAATAATTCAAGCTCCAATAAGCTCGAAATTAATTTAATCTCATTAGAATTAATTCTAACTTATTAACCAAATTTCATTCTACTAAAAACAATTGGCTGAACTTTCGAATTACTTTAAATTATGAGAAAACGTATTTCAATTTATTAATATGATGTCCAATCGCAAACTCTATTATGAACCATATTATAGCCATCTGCATAATAAAGGGTAAAATTACCGCTTTGCCCTTATGTTGGTTTTTCCTTTTAGATCTCCTGTTTCACTCTACATGGTGATTAACACAAATCTAATCTTAGTGTTAAGACTTGATGGGTAGCTAGTCCATTAAACTCCTGGTGCCAATTTAATCACCAATCTCTATAAAACATCTAGAAGTGATGATATCACTATAAACTCTTTATTTGAGTGAATGTTCCCTGATGCATGTTTCAATTAATAATTCCAACATGCGAACACTGGATTGATACCTTGTAAAAATCCATTTCGATCATATCAAGAATTATAATGAAACACACTTGAGTTCACCACTCATCAAGATTGTGGTTCGTAATAAACGAATGCTAAGGTGTATGCTTTAAGATTAAAGTAGCGACCTACTTTATTCTTTAAAAAACATACGTGATTCCAGATTCATTTAGTAGTGCCATTATTGATAGTCAACTACCATTATGATTTGAAACTCATCATTCTCTTGAAGTAAACTCCTTTACTTACACAGAGGCAAATCGCAACAATACAATATAAATCATAATCAAGTAACCAACTTGATTATTCAACTATGAATCAATTAATTTAGATCCTAATAATATACATGTTTCCCACACAACTCCATGTATATGTATATTACTTACAAAGGAACCTCGGTACCTCATGACTAGTTATATTATGCTCATCCAAATAAAACCAAACTCTTTTATTTTATTTTAAGTTATATGTAAATACCCTTGCTTTCTAGGGCACTATATTTACATAACCCTAACAAATCCATCATAAAAGGACTAGTGTTTCATATGGAGTGGAAAATGATGGTCTGGTCACTAAATGAGCAGGAGTTTGAAGCATTCCCTCATCTTATGGAATGGCTCTCCCTCCATATGAGTGAAGGTAGCTATCTTTGTCTGCAACTTAGAAGTCTTATGGTGGGATGAACTTTTCCATAAACTTGTTGTACACCTCTTCCCATGTAGTCAATAAACCAGGTGGAAAGGTCATTAGGCATGCCTTGGCTCGATCTTTCAATGTGTATACGAAGCACCTCATCCTGAGTTAATCTTCATTTAGGCCATTTAATGAGAACGTTTGAAGAGCGGTATAGAATTCTCGAATGAAGTTTAAAGGGTCTTTATTGGGAACCCCATAGAATGATGGAAGCATATTGTAATGGATACTCTTCAATTCGTAGTTCTGAGCTACTGCCCCCAATTGTATGCATCAAGTGGCAGTACCAATTATCGGTCTGGCATACTCTTTCTGTAATACCCCACTCCCGCTGGACCCGAACCCGATATTGATGGTGATATCCGATTTCGTGCCCCGCGAGGGTGGTGTGCTACATCACTAAACAATCAAAAGTCGGTATAATTTTTTTTGAATACGCGCAAATC
>JAOQMS010009302.1:0-16789 GCA_027563885.1 Erythroxylum longipes
TCAAGTGTTTAAGGGTTAGTGTTTTGCTCAAACTTCCTATAGGAAACTACACTACCATAGGCTTGCTAATACACCAAATTTCCTTTACAATGATTGCATGCATAAATAGATCAAAAAGACTTGTTTAGGGTTTTAATGTGGTAAAGGTTAAGGTGGGTCAAAAGAAATGGAAGAGGGTGAAGCACAAGCATAAGTAGAGTAAAAAGCATATAAAACAGGATAACAAAACATAACTTCGAGATATACAAATATAACCAATATTCTGCACTTATTGATGCTACTCACTTGTTCTTCCTTTTTCTTTTCTTTTCTTGTTTTTTTATTTCTCTTTTCTTTTCAACACTCTTTTTTCATTCATTTTTTATTTTTTCATAAATGGAAGAACTATGAATACAAAAGCAGCTATATACACAGTAATTCACAGGTAGAAATTTACTCAACTCAACTCGGAAATTCTTTTAACACAATCCCAACTAATGTATTACTTAATACTTTATGAAGCTTGTGAAAGGATAGGATAAAGGGGTTTAAAGTTTTAAAATTTTGGGTGTTTTCAAGAAACAAAAGGTTAAGGCTCAATGGGGGTAGCAAGGGATAATCAATGGGTAGGTCATTTAAGCCAAGGGTTAACACAAAAAAGGCCTAAATCATCTCTATTAAGCATGCATCTAGTAGACTCAAACCGATTCAAAGTAAGTTTTGAAGGTAGTAACCTAAGAAAGTAACAATCAACAAAGAAATGGTATGACTGTAGATGGAGTCATATGGCTCAATCCTCACTTTGGCTCAAATGAAAACTCATTATGCATCTCTACACTACCTCACTATTCATATGACAATTTATGACTAAGATTATGCAACCAACTATTTTTTATCACTCTATATGGTTCACTTTCTACTTAAAGGGCCTAATTTGAGTTCAAGCATGCATTCAATCTAATTCCAACTACATGACAGAATTTTCATGGAAATATTTATCAGAGTGATTTAAATGTGGTTCCATTGCTAACACAAAACATATACAATATGCCTAAATATGCATCCTATTTAACAAAATGCAAATAATGCAATTGAGCAAGTCAAAGTCACCTCCCCATACTTAAAATTTCACATTGTCCTCAATGTGACAAAGCAAGAACCAAATAAAGGAAAATGACAACGAACCATACAAAAGAAAATGAAAATAAACCAAACAAAAGAAATTAAAATAACGATTGGTATGAGAACAGATATAAGATACTGAAGTCAAAACACAATTAAGGAAATTGAAACCAAACAAAAGATATAGCATGCTAACAATTGATATGAAATCAAATACATATGAAGGAAAATGCATTCACACACACAAAATAACAAACAAAAATCTAAAAGGTTAAGGGAAAAGAAAAGCTTATTCCGATGGTGGTGGAGAAGGTGTTGGCGAAGGAGCTTCAAAGTTGTTCCTCCGATAGAAGTTGAGGAACCTTTTCTTCAAACTCCTGCCGCATTTGAGTGCCAAGTTCATTTATTTGGGACATCATTTGTTGTTGTCCGGAGGTGACCTGGTCTAATAGTTGATGAAGTCGATCGAACCCCCACTGGTGCATTTAGTTCATCCTCTACTGCCGCTTCCTCTAGTTCCTGAGCTGCTCAAGATGTAGATGGTCGGGACGCGGCTGTATTGATTTGTCTCCTGTGCTTAAACACGGTACGCATTTAAGGATTACGGAGTTCCATGGAATGAACCTCCACAATCTTGAGATGCTTTAAATATGATATGTCAAAAATATCATGGGACGTTGTACGTACCTCTTCCAAATTGTGGTTATAAAAAAGAGCTATAGCAGTAATAATGTGCCCCATTCCAAAATATGAACTTAGTTTATTAATGACACTGACAATTAACCTAAAGATTCTAAAATATGTATTGATTTTTACTTTGTGATCTATGCACCATAAGAAAAAGAGTTCTTTAGCCGAACATTTACTACTTTCAGTTTTACTGAACACAGTTAAACATATGTATTTATGCAACAACAAATGTTCGGCACTACGTATTAAAGCGTTCGGTGCATTTCGTGAATTAAAATGATCCTCCTCCGTTAAAATATTCCAATATGAATCCACATAAAAATCAGGATGGTCATCCAAAACTTTTGTATTTTGAAAATCGAAAAGATGACTCATAACATTAAAATCTAGTTTATATGTAACACCGAATAATCGAAACCAAAAGACATACAGTTTTGGGGTATATTGGACAGTAGTAAAAAATTCAATTGTCATCATAGGGGTGAATATTCATGTCACATCGTACGAAACTATTCCACCCTATGTTGTTGGCTAGCCTATCAATCCTTGTCCTTACTCCTATGTTTTCTAACAAATCAAAATCAAAATAACTAGGAGGGATTACTTCCCTATTTTTAAAATCACGAATGCGCGTACCTTTTTCTTTTGAGTAAATCAGGAAAGGATCCCGATAAGTAGCCGCTAAATTTGTTTTTCCTTCACTCGAGACTTATTGGAGCACTTCATCGACTGGTTTCTGAGCCACCATCTTCTTCGGTGCCATTGTAGAAGAGAAATCTTCAAGAATAGAGAAGAGAGAGTGAATTTTTACCTAGAGAGAGAGCAACAATCTTAACTAAATCTTTGTGTTTTTTAACGAATAATGCATGAAGACATGAAAGAATGTAAGATTAATGAAAAGGAATGAGAAACATACCAAGAATCTAAATGAAAAATTGAAGATAGTTAGAGAGTGGAAGGAGAGAATTTCATGGGTTAGAGAGAGAGGGAGTGAAAATTTGAAGATAGGTGAGAGAAAAAAAGAGGGGGAAAACTTTAAGTTTCCCTCCGGATGGGATTCCCAAGCTCGTGGGAATTCCCACAATTTCCACGAGCATGGTATTCCTCTCCAGAAACTTTATGGAGAGGATTCCCACGTTCGTAGGAATCACCACAATTCCCACGGACGTGGGTTTTCTCTCCAGAAACTTTCTGGAGAGACTTCCTATACTCGTGGGATTTACTTCAATTCCCACGAACGTGAGAATTAGTGATCCTCATAATTTCAAACCTTCTTCCAAGATTAAATGAATTCTCCATGATCCAAAATCCTACAAACACCTCAAGATAATATCATCTACAAGAAATTTGAAAAGAAAACAAGTTGAAATTTAAACAAAATCAACATAAACATCCATCAATCTCAATTAAAAAATGATTATAACTAAAGAAATCAAACAAACAAATAGGTAAACACAACAATCAAAAGGAAATAGAATTCCATGGGTTGCCTCCCATAGAGCATTTCTTTTAACATCGGTAGCTTGACACTCTTCTTTCATTGGAAACTCATCTAGGATCAATTATAAGCTGCTTGCATGCACCTTTTTTGTTCAACATTAGTTTTATAGCTTGTAAGTAACATACAAATTGCAAAATGAACAGAAGGACAATATTGATAAAGTTGAGCAAACCAATTAATTTCATCAATGTACTTTTCATTAACAAATTGTCAAGAAAATAGGGAATAATAAAACTCCCTGAATCTTCCATCGAATCAAACAGTTTGTTTTGTAAGAAGGTGAGTTTCTCTCTTTATTCCTTAATCACCTTCGTCTCCTCTGCTTCTTCCTCTTCACAAATAGAGATTTTCATAACTTCTTCAAACTTGATGTCTGTTGTCATCTGTTCTTCGTCCGTTTGTTCTTCAGAAGATTTGAACACATCAATTGTATTGAATGAGCTATTATCCTTTGGATTCTTAGATACATCATTCATGTTAGATGTCTCTTGATCATCATCAATCCAAAAGATATAATTCTTTTTCATGAACATCTACCTAAGATTTTTCAATATTCACCTTTGGTATATCAAGAACTGGTGAATAATAGGGAGGGTGACATTCTTTTCTTCAATCTCTTTTTTTGTCTCTTGTTCTTAAATAAAGTAGGGTTCAGCATGGTGTTCCATTGGTTCTTCTAGCTCTTCCTCATTCTTTAGTGGGATAGCCTCATATTGCTCTAGTTGATGTAATTCCATATTTCTCAGAGATTTTTCCACACTTCTCTTATAAAATTCACGGAAAAGTTGTCTTACTTGAATCTCCAGGTTGTGAATAGAAGTGGCATAATTTTTAAGAATTTGATCGAATTTCTTTTCCAGTCTCTTCTGACTTTCCTCTTGGCTGGAAAACATCCTCTTTTGGTTCTTTTCCTGAGCTGCCAGTTTGGAATCAAACATCTCCATAAACTTGTCGAACTTACTCTCCATTGCTCTAATTCAATCTTATTGAAATTAAAATAGGTCTTGATGTCCCATATGAGTAATTGCATTGTTAGACCAATAAAAATCTGCGTGGTTCTACCATGCCATAGTGTATGTGTTCTAATGAGAATCAGTACTTCCCCAACCATACTGCGCTTCATTGTAATTTGCAAAAGTTCCTTGCTCCCTATAATAATTATCTTCCATCATTATTCTTTCCATTTCTTCTTGGCATCTAGCTCTTTAGATTTCTCATTCCTCGTTCTAAGATGTCTTGATGTGTCTCTAGTTTACGCCTCAAACTTCTTCTTTACTAATTTCTGTTGATCTTTGCGTACTCCTTGTGTTCATACACCTACAAATACACAAGGAAAAGTATCAAAAACTCTTAAATCAAAGTAATCTAAATTAAACAAGATGTTAAACAATCAATCCTGACAACGACGCCAAAAACTTGTTGATGGATTGTAAAACCTATCTACTTGTTTTATGCTCAAAAATCGTAAGTGAACGGGTCGTGACTTGTAGTTAGAAAGAGCGGATATCGATCCTATAGGGATTGATGCCTAGATACCACTTAATTTAGAAGAGACTTTGTTTAAGAAATAAAATTGTTTAATGCAATTAATCTAGAAAATTAAATTAAAATTAAAAGACTAATGTAAACAATGGACAATACTATAATTGTAGAAAATTTGAATTCAAGGATCTAAATGCTAGAGATTACTTTTTCCTTATTCTGTCTTCCTCATATTTTATTGATTGAATTGTGTATCACCCTAGATTTCCGAATGTACTAATTACCCTTTCTCAAAGTGTAACTATTTGTCCCTAATTGAATTGGTGAGAATCGATTGAACGATCTCTTAATCTACCTAAGGACTCTACTGATTCAACTAGTTATTACACTATCCTATGGATGATCAATTGACTAGTTGAGATCTCTCTTCTAATTATTCAATTGACATAATAATTGTTAGTCTATAGGTCACCAACTCTCATTGTACAATCCTACATGATTTTCATCTCACTTACTCTCTCAATTTGTTTCAAGATGACAATTAAGAACAACAATTATCAAAGGCACTTGATTCAATTCAATAAAACATGAGTTTTGACAAAATAACAAAAAAGCAATCCATAATATGAAATTAGCCTAACATGGTCTCCATAACACTATCAACATTCAAATAATCTATCTTTATAAAGAAAGGAAGAGATTAAAAATGATAGAAAGTGAATAAGAAAACTCCTTCTCTTCTTTGCCAAAATCTGGAATTTTGGTGTTAATGCTATTTTGCCCAATGTTGATGATGATACTTGTTTTCAATCCTTCCTTGATGCTCCAAACATGTGTTCTTTACCCATAGATGGTCTTTATATAGGTAGGTGTTGTCTCCCTTGAAGATGGAGGCTTAATGATGTTTTTATAGTCTAAAAATCCTAGGTTTAATGAAGCCTCGCAGATTGTCTCGAATTACAATTCCCACGCTGGTGGAAATTTGCATGATTCCCACGAGCGTGGGAATTGCACACAGATGCACTTCTCATTTTTGTTGTGATTTCCCATGTCTGTGGGAATTTGCATGATTCCCACGAACATGGGCATTTGTCCCAGATGCACTCTCCTTGTCTTCTCTTCTTTGATCTTTTGTTTAACCTCCCAATTGCTCCCTCTTCCTTCGTACAAAAAAATATCAATTCTTACCCTTATTTAGCATCAAACACACAAGAACAACAATGGAAATCAAACTTAATGAAAACATACAAAATGAATCCTAAACTGGAGCTTTAAGCACTTTTCACTAGCAACTCTGATCACAGCTGCCTTTATTTGAGCATGCATTCATGTAATGAAATGCATTAAATCTCATATATTCAATCAATCACTTATATTCACTTTAAACATTCACCTTTCACATTTACATCAGACCCAAGTACAACATTCAACAAAATGTTGAGTACACTTACTTTTGTCAAATTCACATACAATGAGCACTTCCAATGTGATTTTCATGCATTAAACTCCATAGATAGTCACTATCTGGAATTAACATATTCATATCAATAATAATTCAATAATTGAAATTTAAGCAAAGATAGACAAACTTAGTGAGAACATCTAGGTTACTCATAATACGCTCCAGTTAGCTATTGCCTCAACGTCCCAGCAATGTCTGGATACGGTCGCTCTATTTGCACTTCTATATTATGCAACACATACACATTTATACATTACTAATTTCCACAATCACATTAATACTCAATCATACACATATATATGTGTGTTATGTATAACGCATGCTTAATTTGACTATTCTGGATATATTTCCTTAATTTATATCTCAAGATCATTTATACTTCAAAACTCATATATGTCTAATTTGAACTTAGGCTTACACCTCAATTGTACAAGATTATTCTAAGTTTATCACTTAATTATTCACTAAGGTTATTCTAGCATTATAAGATCACATAATATCCAATTTCTCATTCATCTTTACTTAATACACATCATTCATCTTCTTTGAATCATATTAGCATTCATAGGATCACTTTTATTCCCATAACATCTCTAAACTTCCATATTTGAATACTTGATATATAACGATTCAATCTTAAGTTATAACCTTAATTATCACCCTAAACATATAACACATTTAATCACTTAATCCATCATCAAATTAAGTTCATTTCAATCTTAATTTAAGCCTAAATGCATCATAGAAAAGCACCTAACAATTTGTTGTTTCAAACCTAACATAAAAGAAGAACAATTCATGTAAAATCCATTCCCACGATCGTGGATGACTTCCCACTATCATGGGTTTTATTAAAAAAACATCTTAGCTCATTCTTGCATTCCCATGATCGTGGGTTGTTCACATCTGAAAATCTCAGCAATCTTCTTCCTATTTTCTAGCTTTTTCAACTCCTACAAACTACATCTAACATATATTGTCCTTAGTCTATCATTTATAGCTTAATTCCTCATCATTTCCTTTTCTTTCTTACCTCCATTTCCATTTCAACTCAAATTCATTCATAAACGAATCATAATCTATGGTTGATCATAAACACAAAAACAGAACATCCATATATACATATTCATCATCAACGTTTCAACATATATTCAACTCCATTATCACCTTCATTCATTTCTAAACTATCACTTTAATTTCTTCTCATTTCAAGAAACTCTACTATCACCTAAATTTCTTCTCATTTCATGCATCGGATCAGATCTATACCTCCTAAGCATGCTCACATGAAATACGTTGTGTATCTGAGACATTTCACTCTGTGGGACTAATCTGTACACTAATGGTCCTATCCTTTTAAGGATCTCATAAGGACCAATGTACCTAGAACTCAACTTGCCCTTCTTTCCAAATCTCAAGACTACTCGCCAAGGTGAGAATCTCAGAAATACTTTATCTCTGACACTGTATTCCATGTCCTTTCTGTGATGATCGATATAACTCTTTTGTTTATCTTGTGTTACTTTTATTTGGCCTCGGATCAATTTCACCTTATCCACTGTATATTGTATCAATTATAGGCCTTCTGTCATTCTTAACCCTTTCTCATCCTAATATAGAGGCGATTGACATTTTCTGCTATACAATGCCTCATAAGGTGCCATTCCAATACTACTGTGGTAGTGGTTGTTGTAAGCAAATTCAATCAAAGATATGTACTGATCCCAAGCTCCTTGAAACTCCAATATATATGCTCTAAGCATATCCTCAACAGTCTTGATTGTCCTCTTACTCAGCCCATCTGTTTGAGGATGAAATGCAATATTGAAGTTCAACTTCATCCCCATGGCTGACTGTAGACTCTTCCAAAACCTCGAAGTAAATTTAGGATCCCTGTCTGATACTATAGACACTGGAACCCCATATAGTCTAATCACTTGATGCACATACTTCCATGCCAACTGGTCTAGTGAGCTATTCTCTCTCACTGGTAAGAAATGGGTCGACTTAGTCAATCGGTCCACTATAACCCATATATCATCATTTTTACCTCGGAGTCTTAGGCAATCCCATAATGAAATCCATTGTGATTTATTCCCATTTCTACTCCATAATTATCAATGATTGTAACTTCCTAACTGAAGCTTGATGCTCAGCCTTAATCTGCTAACAAGTCAAACATTTAGCGACATACTCCACCACTTTCTTTTTCATCCTTGGCCACCAGAAATTTTGTTGTAGTGTACTGTACATCTTGGTAGTACCAGGATGCATAGCATAAGTTACCATATTTGCTTCTTCTAGAATCTCTCTTATCAAATCATCAACATCAGGTACACACAATCTCTGCTTCAACTACAATGTCTCATCTCTCAAATCAAAATTAGAACTCGAATCCTGTTTCAACTTCTCAATAAGCTTCACTAATTCTGGATTTTTACTCTGAGCTTTTCTGATTCTCTCATGCAATATTGACCTAAGCTTCAGTATAGCTACTAATGCTTCATTCCACCCCAAATTCAATTCAACATTCAATGCCCTCAATTATACTAGGTTTGGTAACCTTAAGGCCTATATCTGTGCTACATTGCTATTGGATTTTCTACTCAATGCATCAGCTACCACATTAGCTTCACCAGGATGATACTCAATTATACAATCATAATCTTTCAACAATTATATCCATGTCCTTTGTCTAATATTGAACTCCTTTTGACTCAACAAATATTTTAAACTTTTATGATTAGTAAATACCTAAAAAGTTTCACCATACAGGTAGTGTCTCCAAATCTTCAAAGCAAATACTACAGTAATAAGCTCTAAATCATGTACTGGGTAACTAATCTCGTGAGACCTCAACTATCTTGATGCATATGCTATTACCCTGCTATACTACATCAGTACACATCCTAAACCCTGGTGCGAAGCATCACTATATACTACATATCCTCTAGATCCAGATGGAATATCTAACACCAGTGCTGTAGTTAACTGATGCTTTAGCTCCTCAAAACTCCTCTGACAATCATCATTCCATCTGAACGGCATATTCTTCCTCAGAAGTTTTGTCAAAGGGGATGAGATCAGTGAAAACCCCTCGACAAACCTTCTATAATAACCAACTAATCCAAGGAAACTTCGAATCTCAATCACATTTCTTGGAGCTTCCCACTTCATCACTGCTTCTATTTTCTTTGGGTCTACTTGTATGCCTGACCTGATACAATATGACCTAAGAATATTACTTGATCAAGCCAAAATTCACACTTACTGAATTTAGCATACAACTGTTTCTCCCTCATTATTTGTAGAACCAATCT
The DNA here is from genome assembly GCA_027563885.1 of Erythroxylum longipes. Taxonomy (NCBI): domain Eukaryota; kingdom Viridiplantae; phylum Streptophyta; class Magnoliopsida; order Malpighiales; family Erythroxylaceae; genus Erythroxylum; species Erythroxylum longipes. The sequence goes on from JAOQMS010009302.1 coordinate 9,557, forward strand.
CAGATGTTCTGCATGTTCCTCTCTGCACTTCGAATACACCAAAATATTATCAATAAACACAATCACAAAGCGATCTAAATAAGGTTGAAATACCTTGTTCATCATGGCCGTAAAAGTTGTTGGGGCATTAGTTAATCCAAACGGCATCACCAAAAACTCGAAGTGCCCATATTTTGTTCTAAATGCACTCTTTGGTACATTAGCCTCAGCTATTTTCAGCTGATAGTATTCCAATCTCAAGTCTAACTTTGTGAACACCTGAGCTCCCTGTAATTGATCAAACAAATCATCAATCCTTAGCAATAGGTAATTATTTTTAACTGTTACCCGATCCAACTACCGATAATCAATGCACTACCTCAGAGTTCCATCTTCTTCTTTACAAACAATACTGGAGCTCCCCAAGATGACACATTGGGTCTAATAAAACCCTTGTCTAACAACTCCTGCAATTGGTTCTTCAATTCCTTTAGTTCCATAGGTGCCATCTTATATGGAAGAATTGATATAGGAGCGGTACCTGGAACGAGGTCAATGGTAAACTCCATCTCCCTTTCTAGGGGTAGACCTGGTAGTTCAATAGGAAACACATCCAGGAAATCCTTAATAATAGGAATATCCTGAATGGTTAGTTCATTTCGGGTATCAACTATGTGGGCCAAATAAGCCTCACATCCACCTCGGATCAATCTCAAAGCACTCATGAATGAAATTAGTATAGCTGGCATTACATGACTAACTCCTCGAAATACCACTCTTGGTTGATTAGGAGATTCAAGAACTACCTCCTTAGTATAACAGTTCATCACCGCCTTATGAGCAGTGAGCCAATCCATGCCTAGAATAATATCTATTTCCTTCAACTGCAATACAATCAAATCAGCTTCTAACTCTACCTAGTCAATCTGAACTATGCACCCCTTACACACCTTACTAATTACTGTAGTACTTCCTACTGGAGTAGTCACCATTAAACCACGATTCAGCATTTCTCTCTTACAATCCAGTCTAGATGCCAGATGCGGGGTGATGAATGAATGTATAGACCCAGGGTCTAACAATGCAAATTCCTCAAATTAAAAGACATGTAACACACCTGCAACGACATCTGGGGAGTCCTGAGCCTCCTGTCTGGTGATAACAAAAATTCTGGGCTGGGATTGTGGCTGATTACTCCGCACTTTAGTTCTAATACTAGGACCTACGGAACTACTTCTACCTCTACCTCTACCTCTGCCTCTCTGTCCCGTTTCACTAGCTCTACTTTGTTGGATAGTTGTCTCAGTCACTAAACCCCCTCTCACTCCAGACTGGGCTCCAGAAATTGCAGGACAGTCTCTAAGCTGATGCTTATGAGAGAAAAATGTAAACAAGCTCCTGTTAACCTCTAACATTCTCCACTATGTTTTTTTCTAGAGTGCTTACAACTGGGCGTCTGTGATGGATGCCTACTATATGTCTGCCCTCCAAAAAATTGACCTCTGCTAGAATAGCCAAAGCTACCTCTCTGTTTAAACCTGACTGTCTTGATCTTTGTTGTGATCATGGTTGTCTGCTCTGGCGTTTACTAAATCTTCTACTAGATTCAGCTTGAAATTCTCCAGATCTCTTCATTCTAGGCTCCTGCCTATACTTTACTTGCCCATCCTTTAGTAACTACTCAATTCAAATCGATGCAGCTCTCAATTCAATGAAACTATTAATGGCTAACCTTGTTTTGATTTCCATATTTATCCCATCCTCGAACTGTCTACACTTATCTTCCTCCATCGGGATTAAGGCTGTAGCATACCCCATCAACTCATTGAATTGCACTTTATACTCTGCTACTATGGAGTTTCCTTGTTTCAGATCAAGGAACTCCTTCATTCTCTGATCTGGGTAGATTTTTGGCATATAATTCTCCTTAAAAACTTTTAGAAAGTCTTCCTACTTCAGTCTACATGGTCGAGTTGAACTACTAGGAATAGTCTTCCACCACTGATATGCTCGACCTTGCCATAGCAAGACTACATAATCAAATCTTTCATCGAACTTGCAGCCCATTTGTTCAAACACCTATTCAGTTCTCTCCAACCAAACTTTTGCCTCTGCAGGGTCTGTACTTCCATAGAATTCTACAGCCACCCTGTTTTGGAGCTTAACATACCTCCTCTCCCTTCTCTCAGGAATTCTCGAAGGCATCTCTTCTGACTGAGGTACCAGAGAATCTCTATTCGCTCCTATGGACTCAAGGTCAGCTGACTCTACGACTTGATCTCCTATAGTGGATGACCTATATCAAACAATACTTGTGATCACTATATGAATTTCTCACCATATATCATGTCTAAATTCTTTTATATGTCCCTAAAGATGTCAATCTATGCTCCGATATCAAAACTTGTAACACACCACTACTATAGGACATATGCTCAAAATTTTTGAGAATATCTGAACACATACCCTACAGGAATGGCATATTAGAACAATCACAGTCATTTAACATGACATCATACACATAAGAAGTAATCATAAAAAAAACTTATCTCACTTAATTACCAAAACATGTTTTACATTGTTGTTTCATTACAAACCATTCATATATTTACATTACAGAAACCATCTGAGATCACACTATTTTAAACAAAAGATTCTACATAAAAAGAAAACTATACAAAGTACTCTATCTAAAATCCTCAGGTGACAGCTGATCAGACCTTTGAGCCATATTTTGATCCAAAATGGGCATTACTAAACTTCAGTTATCTTACTCTACTAGCAAGGTCTCCTTTCAGTACCTGAAAATCACGTTGCAATTTTGATGAGTTTTGCAAACTCAGTGAGTGAACCATCATCGATGTGTTCACTCAAAACAAAACACACACACACATATATATGAATGAATAACATTCAGCTCAATTAAAGAAACACTTCATTGAGAGCTATAACTCATATTCTACAATTTGCATCATGATACAAAAAGCATTTAAAAATACAATCACTTTTTAAGTCATTCCAGAAGTACATTCTGAATGCAAGAATATCATGTAATCATTTCAGAACATAACACTCATTTATCACAATTCTTCATATCACCATCAAAGTCATAGGCATTTCTCTATATCAGCACAACATAATTCAACATTAATTTGTAATCCATATCATGAACACATTTAAAGGTACAAATGAAAAAGCAAATGAGAGTCATTTCATTTTAACTTTGTTACGACCGAGTTTCTATTTCACTGTCCCGTATCTAATATAGATACCAGGCTCTTTTCAGTACGTATTCATTGTGGATATTGGGCTCATTAATCGTTGAGCCTGAGGCTCTGATGCGCATAACTGAGCTTAAAGCTCTTTTCACGTTAGCTACTCTGGTCACAAATTTTTATGTGAACATGCATCATGTAATGGAGTATAATAGTTCACATAATATATCATCAATCACTTTCAGCCAACAAGCACATTCAATTTTCACAGTTCACCGAATCTAAGTCCAACATTTAACAAATGGTTGAGATTTCAATTTCCTTATTCACATTCAAATCACAAACACTCCCAATATAGTCCTGAATATCGAACTCCTTAAACAATCAATTGTCTGGAATCAGTAATATCACAATTGTATCAATAACAATTCAATATAGAGTAATTAAGTTTAATCAACACAATTTCTATAGAACACATTACCAATCGAAATCTCACATCTAGGTTACCCACTATACATACAATTCCAACAGAAGCATAAATGTTTGAGTTTACACAACTAGGTTAACTCACAGTACACTCCAGTTAGTTATTGCCTTGATGAGTCGACAATGCCTAGATGGTATTGGTAGATGTGTGCCTCTAAATCAAACAATACACACATGTACACATTACTAATTGATCAATCAAATGAATGCTCATAGTTACACATGTATATGTATCATGTTTAATGCATGCTTAATTGATTATTCTGGGTATGAAATCTTATTCACAATTCATAATTATACATTCATCATGGTTTGAGCCATTTAGTTTGCAATTAGGTTTATTCCTTAATACACTTTATCACTTTCAATTCATCACTCACACATTTATCACTCTTTTCCTAGGATTATACACTCTCACAATTTTCTAGTTCTCATTCAATCATTCCCAATTCATCACTTGCATACTTTGAATCGCATTACATTCATGAGACCATCTTTATATCATTATCAGATCATATTTTACACTCACACAATTGGTAATTTATATATGAAATTTTAACAAGTTACATTTATACATTCACCAAAATTTTCCAGTAACATATACTCACCAATTCTTATTCATAAATACCCTACGATCGTCAATGCTCATTCATCCATACCTTACACACATTTCTCATTTTCTTTAGATCATTTTTGCATTAAAATAACTCATTTATTCCTTAAACAAATCAAAATTTCCAGATTTGAGCTCATCCTCATCAAAACAGTCCATTTTTTTAAAGTTATGATTTCAAATAACTATATAAACTTATCAAGATATGTTCTGGCCAAATTGTTTCACAGAAGCATTAATAAGAAATCAATAATCATTTTTTATGTTTTATACTTTGAATAATTTGAGCTCTAAAGTCCCCCAAAATCAGGATATAACATAAGGCCCCAAAATTAGGAGATAACATAAGGTTCCTGTATAGGAGTCTATCACAGGCAGTCTTAGCAAAACAAGTATAACTTAAGCTCTAGTCACTATTTTTCCAAGCCAATTTCATAAAGGTCACGTTAAGACCTATATCTACAACTTTAATTCTTTGAATTTCTTGAAATCCATGTCCTAAATATGTGTAAAATAGGCCGAAAGAGGAAGATAAAATTGAAACCACAATTTCGACCTACAACTCTAATCTTCCAAATGCTTTTTAAGACAGATTTTTGGATCAGTTTTGTATGACCATTATGACCTAGCAAATGAGGTTTTTAGGCAACACTTTCTCATAATAAAATGTTCCAAAATGTCTAAAGTTTATAATTACATCAAATTCATGCATTTTGGTTCAGTATTATGCAAGTTATAACTAAATGGTTGCAGACTTTTCTGATAACACAACAGTACAAAGTTATCAACATCAATCCAAATTTTAGGACTCTTAAGGACAGATTTAAAATTCTATTCCTCCATAAAAAAAGTAGCCATACGTGTTTAAGTTACTCTACATCAAAATTCATCCAATTTGGATATTCACAGATCAAGTTATAGCCAAAATATAGATGTATGTTCAGTAAAACACTCCATATAAAATATTCCAGCACACTTCATCATCAACCTTACATGCAATTCATTCCAATTCAAACATCATTCTCATACCATTTAACATGTTATAAAGCTCATATTCTTACTTACTTTTAGGCATCCAACTCAGTTAAAAATTCCAGATTCACTAGGCCTCCAAGCATGCAAGATTCATCACAAACTTAAGATGGAAACAAGGTGTTTTTGGTCAGCAAGATGAAGGTAACTTTCAGCTGGTTTTCTTGGCTATTTTGTGCAAGGTAAAAAGCTGGTTTTTGTGAAGAAATTTGGATAAGGTTCAAACAAAATTTCAGAGAGAAGAAGGAGCAATTTTGGTGAAGGAACCTAAGGAAAGAAGCAGCAAAACTCTGCTGCAGAAACTTGCTACATCATAGGCTAGGTGTCACCATTATAGCACAACATTTGTCCTAAGGCATGTCTTACATTTGTCCACTCAAGATGTTATCACTACTCCACTCAAGATGCTACCATTAGTCACTAATTAAGTAGTCCATATGTCACTCCAAGATTGGTTCACTTGTCACACAATAATTTGTCCATTTGTTAATTAATTACTAGTTCATTTGTCACACATTTAAGCTACCAAATGTCACACTTCCATTTGTCTCTTATTTCTACATTTTTCCTTAGTCTAAAATACTCTAAATTTTTTTATAAATTTCTAAAATATATGAAATGTCACCAAAATGCGAAATTAATTTGAATGCAAACTAATTCAATTTTCAAGACAATTAATCCATAATTCACACTTTAATCACATTAAAATCACTTATACCCGAAAAATGTCAATGAATGCATGTATAATTATTTCATGAGTGACAACATTATTCACGTATATGTGCATGCCATATAATGCATGAAATGTACTTCTAAATTCTCAATAAACTCTCATATATAGTATCTAGGGTTCTAACCCTAATCATGGGATAATGGGATGTAACACACATCAACAACATTTCAATAATTGAAATTTAAGCAGATACAATCAATCCTCGTGAAAAACATCTAGGTTGACTCACAGTATGCTCCAGATAGCTGTTGCCTCGATGAACCAGCAATGTCTGGATGCTGGCGTTTGACTTGAGCATCTAAATCATGCAATACACACATTTATACACATTACTAAGTTGATCAATCATATAACTATTCAATCATGCCCACACACACACAAACACACACACACGCACACACACACACACACACACACACACACACATATATGTCATGATCAATGCATGGTTAATTTGATTTTCCTAGGTATGTTTCCTTAATCGCAAGTGATGATCATTCAAACCGTTATAACTTGTATATGTCAAGTTTGCACTTATGTTTACACCTCAAGAAAACTTGATTATTCTAATATCTTCAATCATACATTCATCAATCCCTTTTTTAAAATTATATAGTCACACAACATCTAATTTTTCATTCTTTCATACTTAGTACACCTTACTCATATCTTTTGGATCACATTTGTATTTTTAAGTATTAGAGTAGTGCTCTAAAGGCAATCACCTTTAGCACTTTTATACAAACTTTATTTTGATTAATAAAACAATAGGTATTTTTTCATTAATTTGATATTCATTTATATATATATGAATTGATATTGATCTTAAATCAAATTAATGAAGTCCATAATACAAAACATAGTACAAAGGAAATCATGATGAGATCATGATAATGAGATTCCTATCATGTGGCCAGTCATAGAATTAATAAGATAAGACATTATTAATCCGGAAAGACTAACACATATTATACTCCCTGATTTGATCAAGTAGTGGATCTCATAAATTGTAAGCATTAGATGTTTAGAGTTAATAAGTGGATGCTTACTAAGGGTAGTGAGTACATCGGATGACCCGTTATGAGTGCTGGAACCCAGCCCCGGGCGGGCCACGGGCCCGACGTCCTACGTGACATCTGGACGCGTGTCCCACGAGGGAGGAATTCCCCACCAGG
>JAOQMS010009323.1:2516-16784 GCA_027563885.1 Erythroxylum longipes
ATTACATTATTAAATCATTAGCCCGTTATTTTTTTAAGATGATAATTAATTAATAAGATCCAAAAGGGAAACAAAATACAAAAGATAAAGGTTATAAGGACCTTAGTAAGACCAAAATAAAAATCTAAAAAGCTTGACAAAAAGCTTTTAAATATAAGCCTCTCTGTACGTAGAAATTCAGTCTTTATCTAACAAGATGCTTATGACTGATCATGTATAACCAATTAGGCTTTGCCATTAGATTAGTTTCTCCATATTGTAGAAATATTCTAGTTAAAGCGATATCCATAGTTATATTATTTCATTAGCTATAATGCTGTCCTTGATCTAGTTAAATGCTTCATGATAAAAGATGTGAATATCTTGTGCCTTATTGTAGAGTATCCTTAGGTTCCTCTCCCTCTATATCACAAAAATGTAAAAAATTAGAACAATTTTGGATATCTTCACATTTACTTTATGTTACATTTAATTCACTTAGCTCATTCCATTATATTATCTAGTTGTTTTCCATGCATACAATCTTTTAGAGTGCCATCATTTATTTCGATAACTTGATGAAATAGTGATAATTGATGACTAAATGGTTCAAAGTTTATAAAACCTATTAAATAACTTGTAGTTGTTGTTGATGTGAGTGTTACTTCTAAGCGTATTCAAGATATTGAGCCTTTGTTTAATCTTTAGCTATAAAAAGAAAGAATCTTTAGGCAAAATTTTCCTAAACCATACTCGTTTCCTCTATAAGACTATTGGAATTGGTGTTCTAAAAATTGCATATAGGTTTTACTAATGTAAGGTATTGGAGTTATGTCTTTTTCATAAGATTTTACCCTCAACTTGATTAGTTCTGTGAGTAAGGAGTGAAACTATGTTTAATGATAAACCTTTATAGGTACAGTGTCATGTATCACTCAAAATGATCATGTGCACTTTTTATCTTTTAGGAATTATATGTTTGAATAAATGATGGAATTTTATAGAGAGGACCTTAAACATTAAAAATATCAAACTAAAAGGAAGTTGATTTTCCATTAACAATAATGGTTTTCATCTCATAGTAAAGTAAGTTTCACATTTTAAACATTTTATTGAGAGTCTAAGAGTTATTAAACTTGGCTTTAATACTCCTAAAGCTATAGCCCTTTTAGTATGTAAGTGCTCATCCATTTATCATAAATAACTCATGCTTAGTAAATAGATTCCATATCCTTTTAGATAATAACATTTTGTTGGTGTTCCTTATAGAGTTAATTCTTACACCACCGTCCTCTTTAAAGCATATACGTTATACCATTGTACTTTCATTGCAAAATGAATTCTCTGAATTACAAGGCCATAAGAAAACTCTTTATAATTCTCTCAATTGATTTCATTAGGTTGTATGGAGAAAACAAGTTATGGCTCCAATAGATATAAAGATTTTTAAGAACTATATTGATCAATTAACTTTAACCTATGTAAAAAATATTTTTATCGTTCCAATGTTCTGTTATTTTATGAATTGAATGAAAAAAGGCTCAAAATCGCTAAAGGATATTCTTTTACATCAAATCAGTATTCTTAGGTACTTAAATGGGACTTTAAGGTGTTTGAGTCTAAATAAATTAGAGATTTAGGATACTAGTTCTTTAAATTTGTAGAGAGATAAGCGTTGCTCTTGATTATTAATAGAGAGGCTTAAGAGCCTATTAAATATGTTTATAATCCACCAATATTTTAAATGATCTAGGTTGAACTCCATATAAAAAAAGAAGATAATCTTTGATAGATAAGTTAAAGAGCTTTGTTTTTTTTTTTTGCATTTGTGATGGTATTTGAACAATTCCCTTACTCAATATTTAGTACAATTAGCCTACAATTAGCCTAGTTAGGGCTTCAATACATATTATAAACAGAGGATAATTATCTCCTTACTTTAATCTTTTGACTCTGTTTAAAGCCAAGGTAGTTTCCCCATTTACTAAAATACTTTAAGATGGAATGGTGATACATTATTCCAACCATACAAGAAATCTATAGTGAAAGCCAAATCTGTTACTATGTTAAGTTGGAAAACTCTAACTAATAAAATCAAAAGTTTTTAAAAAGTTTATTTTAATGGATTAGTTTTTAATTGATCTCTTACTTTGGTAGCTTTTGAAAAATTCTTATGCCGATATTAAGTTATCACCTTTGCTCCTACCTTGTGAAAATAGCTTGATTAAGGTTGATGATATGCTTCAAAATAACTTTTAGTCTTATAGATAACATTTTTGAAATGATCTTATATATGATATTATAAGGAGATGTAGGTCCATAATCATGTAAAAAGCTGGTATTTAGAGCCTTACGGATGGGGCACACATAAGTTCTATTCAACTATCTTAGCATCTTGCCACTTGAGAAGAATTCTGTAATGACTTTTGACATTATATTACCTATAACTTGCAAAGATTTTTCTAAAGAAGTGGACATTTAAACCATGTAGAGTATGATCCTTATCAAGGTTCATAATGAATAGGGCTTGCTCCACATTAGGAGAGATAAAAGGCTTTATAAACATCTCCTTTTGTATTTTTTCTAGGGACTGATGTATGAAATTCCTAATAACGTGCATATGAGAGAAAGTGTTAGTGGAGATACTAAGTAAGTTTTTAAAACAACTATATTACATAGATTTTAAATTAAATTTTCTTCTATAAAGTTTCTCAATTTGATTTTCTTAAAGAGCAAATCTTATAGAAATTCCTTCTACTTAAGATTGAAATGTGAAAAAAATCTTAAATTTTTATCACCATTTTGAGCCAATGAATTATAGCTTTTGGTTTTATCAGAGAATTTATGCCTTTAGAGCTTGAATATAATTTCTAGATATCTTATGGTTTTCATTACATGATCATTCAGATTGGCTTCAATCTGTTTGTTGATTATTAGTTTGATTTAAGATCTTATTATTAAAATTTTTAATTTTTCTTTAACTACTTAAAATTTCTTATACATTTAAATATTTCATATACCTCAAAACTAGTCTCCAATCCTGGAAACATGTTGTAATGCTAGTCAAAATAAAAACTAGAGTACTACTATAGCAATGGGGAGTCTAGGTCGGTCTCACAGAGAGTGTGTGTAAATTTGTTGAAATGAAATTAATCATTGTTTAGGTTAAGGGGGTTTTTGACTTTGGAAATAAGAAGATAAACTGAAACTAGATTAATAAAAACAAATTAAAGAAAACATGCAGAAAATGATAAAAGTGGGGAATTCAATAGGGACTTGGCTCTTTAGTTCAATCTCGGTGTACACCTTAATTAAACATATTTCATTGGTTTTTTGTTGTCTAACCTCTTCTAGCAAGTATTAATCGTGGGTTAATAATTAACCCGAGTTTTCCCTTAGGAAGTGTTTAATCAAGATATGATCATTAATTAAACCTAATTATCGAATGACCTAGAATATGATCTCTAGATTCAATTAGGCAGTAGCATTACGAATTATGAAAACTAATTAATCAAGGCAACAACCATATAACATGCGTCATTTAACCTAGGTTGTGTTATCCCTTATGATTACAAATCATTAGTCGCTACACATAAATTTTAACATAAAAATTACAAATTATGTCGAAATTCTAGCAATAGGTTTGCAAGTAAACGATTCAATAAATGCATTAAAATCATCTTTTCATAATATCCAATGGGTTCATACCCAATAACCAAACAATAACGAGAATACGATTATCCATACATAAAAATCAAATCAATTAACATAAGATAACACAATTAATTTCTAATAAGAGAAAGAAACAACAAAATAGTGAAATACACTTAACCTGGGTGGTTGGTGTCCATGTTACCTCTGAACTGACGTCGGGACGTCTAGCCCTTTATGGGTCTCTCCCAGAAAATTGCTTTAGCCCTGCTGAAATAATCCTAACCGAAGTCCCTTCTTGTTACTGCTGCTGTGCCTCCTCTCCTATGCTACTGTTCTATCTATTTCTTAACTTAGGTTTTTTGGTACAATACACTGTTCACTTATTTAAAACCCACTTCCCACATCTCCCACTACGTTTACATTTTCTTTCCTAAGGTCTACGTTTCTTTTATTACCAAACGATTGCGTTTTTGTGTGGACTGCTACTCCTTGTTGCTACATTGTGCTCTGGTCCATATGGTGATGTGCGTTTTGGCTGTGGAATGCTGTGTTTTACTGCTTTCCTCACTTGGAAAGTGCGTCACTTTATTCATGCTTCTGCTTCTCTTACACGTCATTTTGCTTGCTTCTTGTTATGCGTCTTCTTCATGCTTCGCTGTTGTTTTATTTCTCATCTGGCTAGTGGCTTATGCACTACCGTATTAATCATCTCCTACATGAAACACACACATGTTACTTGCTTTCCACACGCTGTATGCTATGTAATTTGGCTTCAATTGTTGCTGCCACAGCCGTCTATCATCCTACCATTACTCATTTAAATTCATATTAAAACATGCATGGCATGAACATAGTTTCTACTTATATATTTTTCCAGTTGCATACCATAAGTAACTTTGATTCTTCTTCTTTTTGTTTTCATTTTTATTGTCTTTTCTTGCTCTAATTTTCTTCTTCTTACTCTATGAAGAAAAGTGAATATTAATCTTCGAAAAATGGCCCAAATATTATACTTTCAACTTACTTTAACTTCTTTGCTTCTGAATTGTGCCTAAAATCACATATGAGTCCAAGTGAGTATCTTGAGCAATTTCATGTCATTAATTGCTAAGTGTTACGGAATAATTTCATAAACAATTAAGCACTTATGAATTTCCTCTATACTTAGCTTTTGGCAGTCCTTAGGCAAAATATCAAAATTAAGCTTATAAATCCAAAACATTTATTCAATTCCCAGATTTTTTTAAGACTACATAATTATAAACAAAGATGAATGACTTTCAAAAATCATAGCAGGAACTTAAGATTCCACGCTTTTACTCATGATCAATTAACATTTAGTACCTTTAAAATTTGAGTAATCTAATGGTAGACTTGGAAAATGTATTTAAATAAGATATACTCGTGGGTACACTTAATACAATTCATAATCATGCCATTCCATAACTTTTCATATCATTTTATTTCTCCACCACTAAGGTTCATATGCAAAATCATGGATTAAAGGACTTTTCGAGGTTATAATATGGGTAAAGGTAAGGTGAGATGTACTTGGGTCTAGTAGCATGAAAGCCATTAAAGCTAGTGAAACAAAGCAACACTCAATGTGACATCAAGGTAAAAAACTAACATTCCCTCACAATTACGTACATCAGTTATGGTGAATGAAAAAATGATGTTTCACCGCTCAAAATGAAGCTCTCACACACAAACCATATGAAGCATCTATTACTCACAAAAATTGATCATAAATAAGATTTGACAACCATAAGGAGTGGCCATTGAAACATCCACCTCATATTCAACATACTTAAGTAACCCATTCAGCACAATTTTAGTAGGAAAGACTAATCGTAAACAATTTGTCAACATATATGCACTTCCTCCTTGCTACATTTATTTAAACATTTTTTATTCTTTTTCTTTCTTTCTTTTCTTGTTTTTTCTTTTCTTTTGCTTTTCTCTTTTATTTTTTTTCTCTTATGAAAATCAAAAGACACTATATCAATATGGGAATTTTAATGATATGACATAAGATAACATCCCTACATTAGCCAACCCACAAATGTGCATACTCCCATACTTAGAATTTTGTACTTCCACAAACTCAAAAATCAACAAATGTTTCACTAGCTTTAAGGCTTGGGAAGGACATTTTGTTAGGTTAAAGCATGTAATGTGGCTAATACACAAAGAAAAGGAAAATAAAGCTCAAGGGGGGTTATCAAAAAGGAAAATCATATAATGGATAGCTATTTGGCTAATGTAGTTCAGAAAAGGAAAGAATGCCTGATTATATCCATGTTATTGCATGTGATAAAAATGTGGTCTTGAATATAAATTCAAGGAAAAATCAAGATGTACATGTCACGATGGTCACTCATAATCAAAAGACAATGAGACTAACATGGATGTGTTAGTCTAATAAGACTCAAAATCTCACTAACTTTATCTACCACTAGTCACTACTCTTTTAAAGATAATGCACATCAACAAATCACAAAAGTAAAATTACATGCTAAAGTTACTACAAAATTCTCTAGTCAATTCACACTTTAATCGTGACTATATAGTCCTAGAATTAACAGAAAAGAGAAAATGTTTGTTTTTTTGTTTTATTCTTTCTCTCATTTTGATTGAAAACTTAAAACAAGTAAAACAAACAAATTCAAAAACACACATGCATAAAAAATAATGCTTAAATATAAAGAAAATAAATTTACGTTCCTTAGGTTACCTACCAAGAAACGCCTTTGTTTAAGGTTGCTGGCTTGACTCCATGTTTCCTCCTTACATGATAAGATTGTGATCTTCAGAAGTCACATGAGGCTCCTCCATGTGAAGTTCTTCAAGTTAGGGTCTCAGTTGATGATTAGTCATATTCAGCATCTTCCCTATCCTCTAACTTTCAATCTTGACCGAGTCCATGCACTCAGGAAAGATCTCAAATGTCTCTTTTCCTTTTTCTTCCTCATTTAATTCCTCCAATCTACTATGTAAAGGTGAAGAGTTAGTATAAAAAATAATCATGAACTCGGTACTTACCTTCGAGCCAAATGGTATGTCTTTATCTGGTTCAAGCCCTCCTCAACTTCTTCTTCACATGCAATTCCTTAAGTATTGATCTCAAAATTCTCAAGCTCCTTATCACTCTATAAGGTTTTCATACTAACGTCCAATGGGTGTACCTTGGGTTGATATGGCTGCTCCTCTTCCATTTATCATTCTAGGTAGTTGATCTTTGTTGCCATCTCAGCCATTTGGCTTGCCACATTGTGGAGTCTAGACATTGTATCCTGTCAGAGTTGTTGTATACCCTGATGAAGCTGTTGTTGTATATCTTGTTGGAACTATTGGAACTGTTATTGTACATCCTGCTGGAATTGTAAAGTATTAGCAATCATAATATTAATCAATTCTTCCAGAGGTGTACCTGAATCGTGATAAGAAACTTCTGGTCTGTATGAGAATTGTTGTGCATCCTCCAAACTGTCATAGAAGTAATTCTGATAGTTATCCTATCCATAACCAAAGTTAGGTTCATCATTCAAACCTTGGTTATAGGATTGAGAGTAAGAGTTAAAGAAAAATTTACTTCCATCCATGAATTTTTTTATTTTTTAATTTATCACAAACACGAAATGTAAAAAAATGAAAGGGTCACGAAATAACTGAAAAGAAACCAATTGCAAACAAATATATACAAAAATCCAATTAAATCACAAACAAAAACTAAAACACTGCACTCCCCGGCAACGACGCCAAAAATTGACAGCATGTCATAGCGCTAGTCAAAATAAAAACTAGACTAATACTATAGCAGTTGTGACTCTAGATTGATCCCACAAAAGGTGTGTGTGAAGTTGTTGAAATGAAATTAATTGGTGTTTAGGTTTGGGAACAAGATAATAAAATGAACTAGATTAACAAAAACAAATGAAAGAAAACATGCGAAAAATGATAAAAATGGGGAATTCGATACGGACTCGGTTCTTTACTTCAATCTCGACCTATACCCTAATTAAACATATCCCATTGATTTGTTGTTCTCAAACCTCTCCTAGCAACTATTAATTGTGAGTTAATAATTTATTTGAGTTTTCCCTCAAGTAGTGTTTAATCAAGATACGATCATTAATTAAACCTAACTACCAAATAACCTAGGATACGATCTCTAGATTCAATTAGTTAGTAGCATTACGAATTAGGAAAATCCAGTAATCAAGGCAACAACCATATACGATGCATTGTTTAACCTAGGTTATATTATCCTTAATGATTATGAATCGTTAGTCGCTACATATAAATTCCAGTGTAATTATTACAGATTATATCAAAATTCTAGCAATGGGTTTGTAAATAAACCATACAATGAATGCATTAAAATAATCTTTTGATAATACCCAATGGGTTCATACCTAAATAACCAAAAAATAATGAGAATATGATTATCCATACACAAGACCTAAATCAATTAACATAGGATAATACAATCAATTTCTAATGAGAGAAAGAAACAACAAAAATAGTAAAATACACTTAACTTCGGTTGTCGGTGTCGATGTCGATGTCACCTTCAAACTAGCGTCGGGATGTCTAGCCCTTCATAGGTCTCTCCTAAAAAATGATTTAACCGACAACCGATGTCTCCCGTTGAATTAACCCCAGCCGAACACCCTTCTTGCTACTTCCCGTTAAAATAACCCTAGCTGAAGACCCTTCTTGCTACTACTCCTGCGCCTTCTCTCATACGCTACTGTTCTCCCTATTTTTTGAATTAGTTTTTTTTCCAATACACTATTCACTCATTTAAAACCCTCTTCTCATGTCTCCACTAAGTCTGCATTTTCTTTCCTATTGTTTGCATTTCTTTCATTACTAAACAACTACATTTGGCATGGACTGCTGCTCCTTGTTGCTACATTGCATTTTGGTGCATATGGTGCTGGGCGTTTTGGTTGTGGACTGCTGTGTTTAGTTGCTTTCCTCACTTGTCTTATGCATCATTTTATTCATACTTGTTATTCTTTTACATGTCATTTTGCTTGCTTTTTTCTATGCATCTTCTTCATGCTTCGCTATCATTTTGCTTCTCTTCTAGCTGCTGGCTTATGCACTATTGTATTGGTCATCTGCTACTTGAAACACACTCACGTTACTTGCTTTCCACATGCTGCATACTACGTGATTTGGCTTTAATTGTTGTTTCCATAGCCGTTCATCATCCTGCCATTACTTATTTAAATTCATGTTAAAATATACATACATGACATGCACAGATTTTCTACTTCTCTATTTTTCTAGTTGCATGCCATGAGCAACTTTAATTCTTTTTCTTTGTGTTTTCATTTTTCTAGTCTTCTTTTGCTCTAATTTTTTTCTTCTTACTCTATGAAGAAAAGTGAATATTAATCTTCGAAAAATGGCCTAAATATCATGCTTTTGACTCACTTAAAATTCATTACTTCCAAATTGTGCCTAAAATCTCATATGAGTCAAAGTAAGTATCTTCACCAATTTCATGTCATTAATCACTAACTGTTATGGAATAATTTCATAATCAATTAAACACTTATCAAATCTTTTGAGTATTGTTTCCTTAAAGCCCTTAACAATTTTTAGATAATTGTTAAGTCAAAATGGAGTTTTTAGATACAATTTATTGGTATATAATTGGATTATCATGAGGAAATGATCTAAACATAAAGGATTATGGAAATGTGCTTTATTATAAATGTATTTTGATAGCTATAAGGAGTGTAACAAAGCCTTGTCAAACTTCTTTCTCATAAGCCACCTCCGCCTTTTTTCTATTACTCAATGCATAGTAGTAACATTCATACCTTAAATAGGATAAATTGTTAAGAAAAAGTTATCTTTGAGGTCACATTCTTTCATTTATAGCTTAGATTAAACCGTTATACCTTTTAAGTATAAAGAATGGTACTGAAGTCACTTAGAACTAGCTAAAAGTTTTGTATAGGAGTGCATTATTTTGCAATCTTCTTACCACTTTATGCTTCTTTTAGTCATAAAGTTCAAAGCCAAATTGATCATCACTATAGCTAACAAAGATGCAACGTATTGCCTTTGGAAACATATTTAAATACCCTGAAGCCAAATACTCACAAATAATGATATATGGCATTTTTAACTGTCCACATTCTCTTGGGAATCTTAAAATTCAAGGAAACTAAGGGAGATTAGTTGATTTAATTGATTAAAATTTTGACTGTTTCACCCCAAAATATCTTAAAAAACTTGAACATTCTAAGCATACAATGAACCTTCTTCACAATTGTTCTATTCATCATCTCAAAAACACCATTATGTTATAGAGTAACAAGTTAGGTCTTCTCTTGTCTAATGAGATGCAATGTATAGTAATCTTCAAGAAAATTGGAAGTATATTCACCTCTATTATCTATTTGCAGACACTTCAGCTTCCTTTTTTACCATAGCATAAAACTTATGGAAAGTTTTAAAAACTCTAATTTTTACATTCAACTTGTATACCTAAGTCTTCCTTAAAGCATCATTAATATATGTAACAAAATATTTATTAACCCTTAGTGACTCCTCCTTAAAAACATCTAAATGTACTAGCTCCAATATTTTTATTTTCCTTGTAGATATTCTCTTAAAAGAGACTCTATACTACTTTAATCTTGAACAATAATCATAATGATTAAACGGAAGGATGTTCTTGACTGCGATAATGTTAGGGAGCCATGGATCAATGCATCATATATGTAGCAAGGTAACAGAAGTGATGGAATCAAAATTCCAACCCCGCGACATCCCCAGAAAATCTAGAATCTATATGCATGTATAAACAAATTATAAGAACATGAAATTATAACATATGTACCTTGCAAATACTCCTCCTTTCTTATATCTTCTCCATGTTTGGGTTGTAGCAAACACCAAACATCTTCTTTGGCCTCTAGAGAGCATGTAAAGATGAAGAAAAAGTAGTATGTAAGGTTGGCTAGAGCACCAAACACGATGAAGTAGATGCTCTAGTGAGAGTTAGATTAAGACCAAGTTTCATGTAATTAATCTCATAGAAAAATTGGGTAAGATTGCATGAATAAATCTCAAGATCACTCCTCTCAACTTCCAGAACTCTTCTAGACCTTTGGCTTATCTACTGAGTATGTTTTATGGCTAAAAATTCGTGTGTACATAAGTGAAGAACTCATTTATGTACCATCTGTCCTTAAATCGGTATAAGCCATGATCGTAGCCTATAAGCCATGATTGCGGTTTACTTAAATGACAACCGTGCACACATTGTTTTCCATCCAATATTTTATACATGTGACTTTTAGGTTTCCAGTAATTTTGGCCACTTGAATTAACTCTTAATATGAGCAAATCATGAAGGGTTTTAATGATGCAAATTTATCGGAATGTAAATAAATTAACACTAAAACTCTTCGATAGTTAATTATATGACTTACAAACCTTTCTATAGTCAATTACTGTGCAATTCATCCCTTCACCATCCTATACCCCACTTGGTTTAAAGTATGGACTATGTGTCAACTCCCACTAGACTGACTATATCAGATCTAGTCCAAGTGATGTTAGTTCTTGTCCTGGGGATCTCATTACTCTATGTGTCATTGAAGACCCTCTTTATGACACATAATTGCTCTGGCCAGAGTCTCTCAAGTAATGACCCTGACAAAAGGTCGCGGGTATCATCTCCTTCTATTCGGAGTGGTGAATCCTTTATTGGCTACCCAATTACCTTCGAATGCCAATAGTTGTACCCAATCACCACCCAATGGGTGACCTCATCTTGAGGCAACAACGAATGGTGTCAAAGCACAAGATCAGTATCCAAGATATCCTTGAGTACCTCAAGTATTGATGAGATTAATCATTGACATTTGATAGATCATCCATATGATAATCTCATAGTTGTTCATTCGAAGTACTTACTACTCTTAATAAGCATCCATATGTTAACTCTAAATATCTCATGCTTACAGTTTATGGATCCACTGCTTGATCAAATCAAGGAGTATAGCATGTGCTAGTATATTCGAATTAATAATGTCCTGTCTTATTAATCCTATGAATAAGGATAATTTGGACACTAACATAATTGCACATGATAGGAATCTCCTTATCATGATCTCATTGTGATTTCCTTCATGCTATGTTTTTTATCATGGACTTCATTAATTCGATTTAAGATAGACATCAATTCATAAATAAATGAAAATCAAATTAATGGAAATTACCTTTCACTTCATTAATCAATATAAAGTTTGTACAAAGTGATAAAGGTGATTGCCTTTAGAGCACTACTCTAACAATCTCTCATTTGCACCAAAGTCAATCGCCTTTGTATCTAATACCATAGGCAAGTACACTAGAATCAAATCTCATTTGAGGAAGTGGCTTAGTCAAATGATTAGTGATGTTCTAAACTGTGGGCAGTCTCTCTATATTCACATCACCTCTATCAATACTCTCCCTGATCAGGTGATATCTCCTGAGTATGTGTTTGGACCTCTAATGAGACCTTGGTTCCTTAGTTTGAACAATAGCCCCTTGTTATCATAATACAATAATATTGGGTCTACAATGCTCGGAACCACTCCAAGTTCCATAACAAACTTCTTGATCCAAAAAGCATCTTTTGCCACTTCTGCAACTACAATGTACTCTGACTCGGTCGTTGAATTTGTAGTCATATCTTATTTGGAACTCTTCCAACTAACTACCCCACCATTCAATGTGAAAACATAGCTTGACTGGCATTTGGAGTCATCTTGGTCATATTGAAAATTGGCATCTATATGCCTGCTCACTACGAGATCTCCATCTCTATATACCAATACTACATCCTTCATCCTTCTCAAGTACTTTAGGATATTCTTCACAGCCACCCAGTGAAACTCACCAGGATCCGATTGAAATATGCTCATAACACTTAGTGCATATGATATGTCAAGTCCTGTATATAACATAGCATACATGATTGATCCTATAGCTGAAGTATACAGGATTAAACTTATGTGAGTCCTCTCATCTTGTGAAAAAATCCTCTCTTGGACTGCTCCATGCTAAACGTCTTTAGCACTTTATCTATGTATGTAGACCGTCAAAGACTTAGCAACTTCCTTGATCTATCTCTATAGATCTTTATACCCAATATATAAGTTGCTTCTCCAATGTCTTTCATGGAGAAATTTCGGGATAACCAAATTTTAACAGATTGCAAACTTGAGACATCATTTCCTATTAATAATATGTCATCCACATATACCATAAGGAATATGATAGCACTCCCGTTAGCCTTCTTGTACAAACAAGGTTCATCTGGATTTTGTGAGAAACCAAACTCTTTGATTGTCACATCAAATCAGATGTTCCAACTCCTAGGTGCTTGCCTCAATCCATAAATGGATTTTTGAAGCTTGCATACCTTTTTTTTAATTTTTAAATATTAAGCCACTCAGGAAAGTTGTCTTCACATCCATTTTCCGTATCTTATAATCATAATGAGTAGTAATGGCTAGGAGTATTCTAATGGATTTAAGCAAGGCTACGGGACTAAATGTCTCATCATAGTTAACTCCTTATCTTTGAGGATAACCTTTAGTGACTAGCCTCGCTTTATAGGTAATCACATTATCATCCATGTCGATTCTCTTCTTGAAAATCCACTTACACCCTATGGGTTTTAGCCCTTTGGGTGGGTCAACCAAATTCCATACTTGGTTTTCAAACATGGAAGCCATTTTTTATATTTTGAACTCTTCAGAGCCTTTTCATAGGTTGTAGGCTCATCGTCCTCTATGTGCAATACATCATTATATTCACTTACGAGAAATCCATATCTCTCTAGAACATTACGCATCCTACTTTACCTACAAATATTTTGTGTGTCAGAAGGATCAACTATTATCTCATCTCTATGAATAACAATCTCGGGTTCAGGCAGTTAATCTGCTTCTGTTTGAGCATCATGAACTTCATCAAGTTCAACTTTTCTCCCACTGTCATCTCTTAGAAGAAACTTTTTCTTTAAAAAGATAGCATACTTTGAGACAAACACCTTTTACTCTAAAGCATTGTAGAATTAATATCCAATTGTTTCCTTAGTTTATCCTACAAATAGACATTTATTAGATTTCACTTCAAGCTTGTCTGATTGAATCTGTTTTACATAAGCTATAGAACCCCAAACTTTCATATGAGAAAGATAGGGTTTTTTGTTAGTCCATATCTCTTATTGAGTAATATCAACTGCTTTTGAAGGGAACCTGTTTATTAGCAGTCTTGAGTGCATAACCCCAAAAGGATTTCAATAGATCTACTAAGCCCATCATTGACTTTACCATGTCCAACAAGGTTCGGTTTCTCCTTTCAACCACACCATTATGTTGCGATGTGTAAGGTGGAGTCCATTAGGATACAATCCCATTATCCTTAAGCTAACTTTGAAACTCCTCCTTCAAGTATTCACCACCTCGATATGATTGAAATGTCTTAACACTTTTACCAAGCTATTTCTCTACTTCATGTATAAATTGTTTGAACATTTCAAATGCTTCAGACTTGTATCTCATTAGATACACATACCTATATTGTGAATAATCATCGATAAAG
>JAOQMS010009394.1:0-16777 GCA_027563885.1 Erythroxylum longipes
CAAATGAATTTGAGGCTTTGAGAAGCAGTTGAGGTTTATGTTTGTGTGTTTCTGACCTTGGATTTGGATGAATGAGGTGTCTGGAAGGAGTTAAGTCTGCACTCAGTGAGGTAGACGCAAAGTAAGAACACAAACGAAAGCCTCAAGGTGCTTCTTTAATGTCTTTTAACTAGACACTTCAACCATTATGCTCAAGGTGGATCACTCAAAGTGATTGACTCTACTGTTTTCTCCTTTCCATTCAAATCTGTCTCCATGAATTTTCTAAACACTTCCTTAGCCACATCCATTAGCAATTGGTAGCATTCATCACTCTCCTTAGCCAAGTCCAGCTTCTTTTCTTCTTCTTTCTGCAAGGCAAAATGAAATTTGGCAGCATTAACTTGATCAATAAAAGAACAGTCTTCAGAAATAGTAGAAGTGGGAATAGGTTCAACATTAAAGATTGAAAATTCTACTATTTCTCCTAAGACTGTCATGGTCAATTTCCCATTCTTCACATCAATCAAAGTGTTAGTAGTGGCCATAAAAGGCTCTTTAGGAGTATAGAGTGCTCCTTTTCTTTCTCCTTCACTTACCCTATATCTAGGATAACAAAGTCTATGGGCACAATCAATCCTCCAACTTTCACAAACACATCTTCCATTATTCCTTTCGGATAACAGATTGACTTATCAGCTAACTGTAAACACATGTTTGTGGGTCTTAACTGTCTCAGATCCAATTCATTTCTTAGTGCTTAGTTCCTTGAAGAACTTGAAATAAGTTGAAATGTTCCTAATCACATCTAACAAGGGCATATTAACATTGACCTTATAAAGCATGCTATATAGATAGGAAAAATGCTCATCTTGTTTTGAATCTTTAAGGTGGCTTGGATATGGAATTGGTGGTTGATAAGGATTTGTCACCTTGTGCAGTTTGTCCATCATTGTCCTTAGTTTCATGCTTAAGTTGTTTACCCTTTTGAATGTGACTTTAAGAGTTTCTCCCATTGCTTTTCTCATTTTGCTCATCTTCTTCTTTGGTGAGGCTTTCCTTATCTTGATTATCAGTATTAGGCAGCTCAGAAGGAAACTCAATATTATTTTCAATCACTTTAGCACTTCTCAAAACAATGATCGCTTGGGCTTGCTCGGGTTGACTAGGCAACCTTCCTTTTTAATTGTTATGTATTTGAGATGTAAGTTACCTAACTGGAATCTCAATCCTCTTGATAGATGCTTCTATGGAGTTGAATATCTTGTTGTCCATTTCTTGATTTTAGATTGTGACCTTAGTGAATGCATTCAGGCTTTCCTCCAAAAAAGGCTTTCTCAGCAGGTAGTCATTTGAGGATTGCCTTTGGAAAAAGTTTGGCCTTTGAAAATTGTGATATTATGGTTAGGTTTGCATCAGTGGATTGTTGGTCTTCCAAGAGAAATTGGGGTGGTTTCTCTAACCAGGGTTGTAAGTGTTTGAGTATGGATCGTTTCGCTCCTTTGGTTAAAAATCGTTAAGTGAGTTAACTTGTTCTTCCCCATCTGCCAAAGGTTCCTAAGATTACAAACAAACATTAGCTTCATGACCAAAAGTTCCACAGATACGACACAACTCTTGATTTGGAACGTTTTAGGGTAGCCTTGTAGCTAGCCTCTTCATATGCATCGTCAACTCAACTAACTGTATAGCCTATTATTGATTCAAATTCAATTTATAAACTCTAACTCTTCTTCCCTTAATGCTCTTTTGTTGAGAATTAGCCCCAACATTTTAAAGATTTCATATATTTCTTTGTCTTTCCTCTCTCCTACAGCTCCTCTAGTTGCATTGTCCACCGTGTACTGGCACCACTTCGTCAACCCATGATAAAAGAATTGGTTTAGTATGTGAAGCGAAAAATGATAGTGTGGACATTATATCAGCAAGAGCTTAAAGCATTCCCACGCTTTGTGGAATGGCTCTCCCTTCATCTAAGTGAAGGTTGCTATCTTGGTGTGCAACTCAGATGTCTTTTGATGGGAATAGAACTTTCCTATGAATTTATTGTACACTTCCTCCCATTTAATCAAATACTTGAAAGGAAGGGTCATCAACCATGCCTTAGCCCAATCCTTCAATGTGTATGGGAACATCTCATTTTGAGTTGATCTACGTTTAATCCATCCAACAAAAAGGTTTGGAGAGTGGTATAAAACTTTTGGATGAAGTTTAAAGGGTCTTTATTAGGAACACTATAGAACGATGACAACATTTTATAATGGATCCTCTTCAATTCATAGTCCCTAGCTGCCTTTCCCAAATGTATACACAAGTGGCAGTACCAGTCACTGGTCTAACATACTCCTTTATAACTAACTTCCTTTCACCCATCTTGTAGTTATTCACTTGATCTTCACGCTTGGGTTCCTTGCGATCATCTTTAGTGTCCCCTTGAGGTCTTCATCTTCGATGTATGCTATCAATAAAAGGGATGGGTTCACTATCTAAAGATCTCCTTCCTATCATAAACCAAGCGAATTCACTAGTTAATAACAAAAATTACAAAACACATTAACAAAATAAAACAATAAAACATGCATGCATAAACAAACACAAGCCATCAAAATCACTTAAGATAATGAAAACAATCAAAATTAATTCAAGTTTAAAACACTAAACATATCCTCGACAACGATGCCAAAAAATTGTTGTGCCCAGAAAGTTCTAGAAATACCTATGCTATCCAACTCGTAAGCATATGAGGTAGTTGTAGTGATTACCCAGGGTCATCTCCCACGAAGGTGAAATTGGTCCACTCAAATTAATCTTGAACAAAAAAAAACATATGCAATCCTAGACACTTTATCCCAATTTGTTGAGTAAAGATTTTAAACGAAATCATAAATTAAATTGAAAAGTAAATGGAATTAATTGGAAATAAAGATGAATAGATTAATAGAAATAGAAGAATCTTGAGAATTAATTTAGCTAATTTAATATAATATGCATGATTAAGGGAAATGATTGGATAATTATCTTATTAAAATTAAAAATTGGGTTCTAAATGAACTAAAATAATGAACTAATCTAACTTTTGTATTGAACAAGTTATTATCTGAATTAATTATGGAAACTTGACTACAAATTACCACTTTAGTTAATATATTTCTACTTTTTAACCTAAGCATCCATAGTTTCCTGATCTATATTAAACTTCTTCTTTTGATATGTCATTTAATACTAAAACGATACAAAGTTTTGCCATTTTATTAAATCCATTTAGTAAATTATAGAAAAAATAAGATAACAACACAGTCCCTTAGTCATGTATATTTGACTAAAATCCTCAAGAAATAGAGATCAGCCCATCATAGTATAAACACGATTCATCATTTCCATACGCTTCAATTACATGTTACTTTCCACCAAAAAATATAAAAGTGATGAACATAATGAATACTAAAGATGAACTGTGAAAAAAAACAAATAATAGTCGGTTAGCTTAAGAAGTAATAAGTTCAGTAAATAAACAAGAAAGTAAGCAACAAATGAAAAATCGAATGAGCAAACAAGGATCGAATGAGGGAGTGCGGTTGGCCTCCTACCCCTCTCAAGCTTTCTGCATTAGCTCTTACCTTCTGCTTCAACTTGTTCTCACCCAACTGAATGGTTATTCAAGTTTAATGGATTCAGCTCCATCTCTTGCTTTCGGCCTCTATCCCTAGCTTCCACCTCTTTGCTATTTTTCTCTCTTCTTCACCGACTCACTCTGTTTCTCTTCTCTGTTTCTCTCTTTTTTCTCTCTATTTCTTTGTGCCTCCCAAATGAGTGTGGGTGTGGAGTGAAGAATGAAGAGTGAATGATTGAATGATGTCGTCGCCACCCTCCTATCCTTTCTATCTGTAACCTCATCTAGGTTTAGGTTTTTGTGTCCTTTCAACCTACTGCTGCCATGTAATAAAATAGATGAATTAACATAAAAGTTTGAACAGGGTAAGTATGGCAGTCACGGGTGTGACTCATTGTCACCCTGTGCAGTTATGGTCACAGTCACGGTGGTGAACATGTTTAGTCACCATCGTGACTAACTTGTCACAGTGGTGACAAGTTAAGTCACCAGTGTGACTTAACATGTCATGGTGGTGACAAGTTAGTCACCACCGTGACAAGATTTGTCTTGGCGATGACACCTTTAGTCATCCCCTTTCTTTGTTTTCTTCTTTTCCTTTCATGTAAAGTTATGTCAACTTTCCCTTTAACCTATATGCAAAATTCACAAAAAATACAATTAACATTCATGCAATAGTCACACCATTTCCACTCAATTTATCTTAAATTTGGATCAAAACACAAGAATTTGTAACCAAGATATGAAGACGATTAAAAACAATAAAAACTAGACACATGTATATCCCAAAATCTCTAGAGTTTGTGATTTTACACAGGTTGTGAGACGTACACGACCATAGATAAGACCATGTATCCCTTATTTGCTTCAAATCTTTGTTTTATACAGCGTTTTTCTCTGAATTCTTCTCTTTTTAGTCCATGAAGGCAATTATAACCTATAAATACACTTGAAGCAAAATAAGTACCAAATATAAAATAAAAGTATAAAATATTAAAAAAACATCAAAAAAGGCTGTATAAATATATTCAAATATGCATTTAACAAACATCCCCATACTTAAGCTTTTGCTTTTCCTCAAGCAAACTATAATCAAAATTATAAATCTTACAACATCCATCCTTCATTAATCTTGATTTTTCCATTCATACTATAAATCATCATTAAATCAAATTAACATACAATTAAATTCAATTTATCCTAAACTTAACTTCCTAAGCCAATATTAATAGTAATCACATCGATAATCACATTGAAATGAAAAATGTAAATCTTTGCACGCTCACCAAGATTTCATTAAATACAATCCAGTGTTTAGGGTGAAAAGTATCAAACGCTCAAATCAATTCATAGTACAACTCTTACAATAGGTTTCCAATATTATCACATCTACACCATTTATATAAACTAGAAGCAAAAATCAAAAGGTCTTTATACAAGTTGTAACGAGGCGTAGGTATGGTATGGTTATGATAATAAGAGTTGAATTAAAGGGAATTTACTGAAGAGAAATTACAAGAAACTTGTTACACTATAAATAAGTTCATTCATTATAAAAATAGTACTATAATTTTCTTCTTGTATTTTCTATACTCATAATTTTTTGAATCAAAATAATTTTTCGAGCATTCAAGACCACAATTAAAGCAATAATAGACCTTTTAAGATTTTCAAGTTTTAAACAAACAAGTAATGTAAATAACCTTTAGTGTTCAAAACAATAAAAAGACTTCAAAGACAAATAAGATAAAAGTTAATAATTGAGTATAATTAATGAAAAGGGCTAAGGTTTAACTTGGTTATTCTTAAGAGATAAAATCAGGTAAGGTAATTATCAAAGAAATAGGCAAAATAAGTTATTCAATCTAAGTGCCTTGGATATTTCAATGCTTCTAATTAAAAAAATATGGTCTTAATATATATAATAAAAGCAAGTTCTAAAATCATACCACTATGCATGATAACACCATATGAAAGTATAAAAAGAGCTTATAAAATTTTAAATTTAGGCTTAAAAGCTTATGAAAAAGATGGGTATATATGTGTAAATAGTATGCAATTTCCATTATTTGCCTATATAAATGATTATAAAAAAATGACTTGTAAAAGCAAATTTTATTATAACTTTTATCCCTTTTCATACTATTTCAAATCAATATTCAATAATGAAATACGGTAATGATGGAAATATTTCAAATAAGTTAGAATATTAGTTAATAAAATTTAATAAATAAGATTATAATAGGCTTAAGAAATTCATGAAAATCATTAATCCTTTCCCCACACTTAAAGTTGTACATTGTCCCTAATGTACACAATATATACAAAAAGTGAGAAGGTTTATGATACTTCCCTAAATAAGAAGGTTTTTCTAATATTTGATCCATCTAGTATTAGATACATCCTTGCAAAAAATAAAGAAAAAGGGGATAAAAACATAAGAAGAAATAAAAAGAACACACAAAAATTAAGAAACGTCATATACGGATATTTGACTATATTTTACTAACTATATTTTATGTATTTTACTTGATATTTTACAATTTTATTGTATATTTGGTACTTAATTCATTTCAAGTGTGTTTACAGACTATAATTGCCTTCACTGACTTAAAGGAGAAGAATTCAGACCAAAATGTACAGTGAAATAGAAAATCAGCAATCTAGAAGGAGTGCACGACCGTGCACTTTTATAGGTCTGTGCACTTTTGTGATATCCAAAGATTTCCAATTATGCACGTTCATGTGCACATCCGTGCACATGACCATACATAACCTAAAAACTTATATTTTCATATAAAAGCAACATTTAGGAGGCCAATCAAAGGAGGAGACTCTAGGAGCCAACTTTTAAACGTGGAGAACATCTAAAAGGGACAATTTTATTCTAGGGAAGTGGAAAACATGAAGAAATCATCAAAAGATCCATCGGAATATAAGATCAAGTCCCTACATTGCAAGAAAATTTGATGGTTGACAATTAGGGAGATTTAGAATTATGATTCCAATTTTCCGATTCATTTTTCTTTCATTGTGATTTCACGTTTGATAATATGTAAATAAATGTCTAGCTATTATTTAGGTTATATGAACCTTATGTTAATACTTTGATATGATTTGTTTTTTTATTAATGCATTTGATTGTTTGATATATTGTGATCTGATTACGTGTTTTATTTATGTTCTAATAGCCTGAGAATATTATATCATAATTTGATTTCATACGTAGAGATTAAGAAATCCTAGTGTGAATTGATATACTGTAATTAAAAGGAGCTAATTGCAACCTAGAGATAGGATGACATAAATCTTCTAGATTAGGGTCAAACCTAATAGAGGGACTTATAAATCGGTAACGCATTCCTATAAGATTTAATATGAGTAATTCAGTTAGAGATCTTAGGATTAGTTATGAGTAGACTCAAGGTCAACTACTAGCATACCATAGGAGTCTCCACAGTCCAATACATTAATAAAACAATTACATGATAAAAGATCAGTTTGTTAAGGGTTTAAAGGGATTCGATCCTAAACACTAATTTATGAAACCTATAGTCTTCTAAGTGAATTCCACTGTCTTTACATTCATTATCATTTACTATTTCTTTAATTGTTTAGTTTTTATTTTATTTTTAGTAAAAATATAAAATAAATTCATAGGCTAGATGATAACAGAAGGGTAACTACTAGTATTCATAGTCTTCGTGGGATCAATTTATACTTGCCAGTACTAGATACAACTATGCCATGTGTTAGAGTAGTGCTCTAAAGGCAATCACCTTTAGCACTTTTGTACAAACTTTATTTTGATTAATAAAGCGAAAGGCATTTTCATTGATTTGATATTCATTTATGTGTGAATTGATATTGATCTTAAATTGAATTAATGAAGTCCATGATACAAAACATAGCATGAAGGAAATTATGATGAGATCATGATAATGAGATTCCTATCATATGCAATTATGTTAGTATCTAAATAATCCCTAGTCATAGGATTAAAAAGACAGGACATTATTAATCCAGATAGACTAGCACATATTATACTCATTGATTTGGTCAAACAGTGGATCTCATAAATTGTAAGCATGGGATGTTTATAGTTAATATGTAGATGTTTACTGGGGGTAGTAAGTACATCGGATGACCTGCTATGAGATTATTATATGGATGATATATCGAATGTAAATGATTAATCTCATCATAGCAATGGTGCAAATATCCTTAGACTTGAGGTACTCAAGGATATCTTGGATACTAATCTTATGCTTTGACATCATTCCTTGTTACCTCAAGATGAGGTCGCTCTTAGGGTGGTGATTGCGTATAGCTATTAGTATTCGAAGGTAATTAGGTAGCTGATAAAGGAGTCACCACTCCTGATAGAAGGAGATACTCACGGCCTCTTGTTGGGATCATTACTCGAGAGTCTCTGGCCCGAGCAATTATGTGTCATGAAGAGAGAGTCTTTAATGACACATAGAGTAATGAGAGCCCAGGACAAGAACTAACATTACTTGGACTAGATGTGACGTAGTCAGTTTAGGGGGAGTTGACACATAGCCCATACTCCGAACCAAGTGGGGTATAGTTTGGTGAAAGGATGAATTGCATGGTAATTGTCTATTGAAAGGTTCATAAGTTAGATAATTAACTATCAAAGAGTTTGTGTGTTAATCCACTTATATTCTGGCAAATAGGCATCATGAAATCTTTCATGATGTGTTTGAATTAAGAGTCAATTCAAGTGCCTAAAATAGCCAGGAACCTAAGAGTCACACGTAAAAAAGGTCGGATGAAAAATAAGTGTGTATGGCCTATTTTGAGCAGGCCACAATCGTGCCTTATAGGGCCATGATTGTGGTCATAGGTGAGGCATGCCACAATCGTGACAGAAGCTGCGAAATGACGTATAAGTGAGTTCTTCACTTATGTGCATGAGATTTTTTCACTTCTTACACACACAAGTGATAGCATAAGGCCTCTAGAAGAGTTCTAGAGTGAAAGAGGCATGTCTTGAGTCTTGTTCTTGTAATTCATGCAATTGTTACTGAATCAAAGTGTATGCAAAAAGATTCTTGACCTATCTTCCATCATCTTGAGAATCTACCAGAACTCATCTAGTTTGGTGCTCAAATAACCCTTATACATTGTTTCTTCTTCCATATTTGTGTTTTCTTGGAGATCAAGGAAGGGTTTGGTGTTTACAACAATCCAAACAAGGAGAAGAAATAAGAAAGGAGGAGATACATAAGGTAAAAAGTCTTGTTATTTAATGTTCTTTACATATCCTTGCATGTATGTCAGATTATATGATTTTCGGGTTGTCATGGTGTCGGAATCTTGATTTTTACACTTTCTCTGCATCCACTTGCATGAGATGCATGCAACCATGACAAACCCAACAACGATATTATAGCTTGTTTGTGCATGTAATAGATGATGTATTGAACATGTGCAAAGTACTTGCTGGGTTGTGATTGACTTGTATGTTGTTTTGGAAAAATTCTTGTAAATTGTAGAAATTTTTTTCTATTTTTCTTTCACAAAAATGTTTATAAGATTTTATATTATGTTTTGGTAAAAGGATATTATAATTTAATGTCATTTTCTATTTTATTTAAAATTTATATCCATACTGTTCATATGTTGATTTCTGGGATTTTGTAGAAAACTGATTGCATGTACTGATTTTGAAAATTTTGTATTAATTCTAGATTTTTTTTTGTTTTTCTTTTACTGAAATGTTTATAAGATGTTATATCATGTTTCTGTAAAAGAAAAATGCAACTGAATGTCAATTTAGTTTCATCTCGATGCATGTATGAAGTTTTGGAAATTCTATAAATGTGATGAACATGCATACATGAAAATTCCATATTAATTTTTATAAAATTTTTTAAATAAATTTTATGCATGCACATATAAGATGAGATGTTGCTATGTGTATGAGATGCATGACACTTATTGTTAAAGTGGTTATCTTATGCATGCCTGATGTAATTGTTGACTAGTGTTAGGAGTAATGTGATAAGTGTCTTACACATATGATGTGCTAGCTATTTCCTATTTATTAATAAATAATTCCTAACAATTAGGTTTTGGAATTTTTTTTGGAATTTTTTATTAGACACATTTAGGATGTGTATAAGACTCTGGAATTTTTTCAGGATTAATTGAATTTCATTTAATTAATAAATAAAGTCAAAGTCAACATTGGTCAACTTTTTGAAAGTTGATGGAGTTGACTTACTTAATGGCTTATAATAGATGTATTTTGATTATAAGACCTAAATAAGGTTCTTATGTGATAAGAACTATATTATTTTGATGAAACTAACATGCTTAATGCATGTGCTTGAAATTAGGGTTTTGTAAATTTTTCAAACATCGAATCGGTCTCTTTAGTGTCTAGTAGGTTAACTTATTTATCTTGATGATTTTGGCTGTCAAGATAATTTTGGCATGTGCTGAAATTGTTTAGATGACCTAGGGATATTATAGAGGACTAATTGGTGTACAGGAATTTTGGAAACCCTAGGGATTAATTTAAAATTAATCCAAGTAAAGTATAACATTTCTAGTGTGACTAGATAAAGGCATATAAACTAGGATTAAAGTGTTTAATCTTGACATCAAAATAATTAAATTTTAGGGTTCCTAATCGATTCACGTTCTTAATTCAAATTAGCCAAGACTGACACTAGTACCCAATTAGGTTTAAGAGTTGAATCAAATCACGAATTTTGGATGTATAATCAAGTCACAACCTAAATTTAAACCTCTTTTGTGTAATACATGCATTAGATGCATTTTAAGGGTAGTTATGGACATAGGCTCAATTTAATTGAGTTATCCATAATCTAAATGTTTATGTGATATACATAATCAAGATCATCCAAGTATTAATGAGGGCAAAGGACAAATCCCTCAAACCAAAATATTAGGACCTACACCTTCCATTAATATGGCAAGAACCAGAGTTCTTTTAGAGTTGGGTTGTTGGGCAAACCCAAGCCTACTCTACATGAATATGTTCAAACCATGGAAATTAGATTTCTGGATTAATGGGTTGATCCTAACTGGAATCATTGATTTGTTGGGAAAACCTAAAGACAACGTGGAAAGAGGCAAAGTTGGGTTATATACATGGGATGTATATAAATCAAGAGTTAATAACCCAATGAGTGTGCTAAATCAACGGTTGATGACACAAGTCAATAGTTGCATAATTGAATGCAATTGGTATGAATGATACCTACCGATTGACCTAAGGTAGCTTATTGGGCAAACCCAAGGTCATTCTTGGTGATATCAAATATCGAGTCATTAAGAAAACTATAAGGTGGCTTGTTGGGCAAACCCAAGGTCATTCTTGGTGATATTGGGTATCGAGTCATTAAGAAAACTATAAGTTTTCTCGAATTCGTAGTGATGGATATAGATTTGAATAAGAATAATGGGACCTATAATGCACGTTATTAAATTCCTAATAGATATATATTAAGTGTACATTCTAACACTTTCTCTCATTCTTCTAGGTTATCGAATCGTACGATGTCTTCTAGTGTGAACCTACGCTCCTTATTAAATTCCAATAGACTCACAGGACCAAACTTCTTGAAATGGCTATGGAATTTGAGAATTGTTCTCAAATCCAAAAAATTAAGATATGTCATAAATGAACCACTTCCCGATCCCCCTGCTGTCGATGCATCTGAACAAGATCAGAGAGCTTATAAGAAGCTATTAGATGATAGTGAGTTGGCTAGCTATATAATGTTGGCCTCTATGTCACCAGAACTGCAAAATAGCATGAGGCTATGGATGCTCATACCATAGTCTACCATCTGAGGGAACTGTTTGATGAGCAAGCTCGGTTTGAAAGGTTTGAGACCTCGAAGTTACTTTTCTATTCAAAGATGGTTGAGTGATCTTCTCCGATGCAGTATGCGCTGAAGATGAATGGCGGTGTCGAGATATTAGCCACTTTGGGTTTCATTATGGATTACGAATTAAGTACAGATTTAATGCTAACTGGTTTTACCGATAGTTATTCATAGTTTATGCTTAACTATCGGATGAACCAAATATCCATAATGATTCCTGAGCTAATTAATCTACTTAAAACAGCTGAGAAAACTGCCAAAAAGGATAGTAAGGCTGTGATGCTGGTGGACTCTGATTCTGGATTTTGAAAGAAGAACTAAAAGAAGAAGAAGAAGTCTAAGAGGCCAGTAGGAGGTGCAGCCTAGAAGAAGGCAAAGGAGATAGCACCCAAGGGGATATGCTTCCATTGCAACAAGGAAGAACATTGGAAGAGGAACTGCAAAGCTTATTTGGAGTCACTGAAGCAGAAGAAGGCATTAGATGCCCCACCGCGTACTTCAGGTAAGATATTTGTCATTGAGGTTAATACTATTTCTGATTATAACATTTGGGTATTAGATACTGGATGTGGCTCACACATATGTGTTGATATGTAGGATCTTAGGGATAGTAAACTGGTCAAGAAGGGAAAGATGGACCTACTTGTGGGAAATAGAGCAAGAGTTGCTGCCTTAGCTATAGGGACATATGCTTTGTATCTTCCTAGTGGGCTAGAGTTAATTTTGGAAAATTGCTATTATGTACCCGTTGTGACTAAAAACATTATATCTGTTTCATATCTTAATAAAGAGAGATTTCATTTAACTTTTTCAAACAATGGTTGATCAATTAAGTTGAATAAAATGTTGTATAGTACTGTTACATTGTAAAATGGAATTTACATATTAGATATGTCCAATCCAATTTTAAATATCAATGACAATAAAGGACAAAAATGAGATAACTTAAAATCATCTTACTTATGGCTTGTTTGACTTGGACATATAAGTGATAAACACATGATTAAGCTACACAGGAATGGTAGCCTAGGGTCACTTGATTATGAATCATATGACACATGTGAATCTTGCTTGTTAGGCAAGATGACTAAATTACCTTTTAAAGGAAAGGGTGAATGAATGAATTGGTTATTAGACTTAATACATTATAATGTATGTGGTCCAATGTCCATTCATGCCAGAGGTGGTTTTGTGTACTTCATTACTTTTATTGATGATTATTCATGATATGGGTATGTGTATCTAATGAGATACAAGTCTGAAGCATCTGAAATTTTCAAACAATTTAGATATGAAGTAGAGAAGAAACTCGGTAGAAGTATTAAGACACTTCGATCAGATCGAGGTGGTGAATACTTAAACGAAGAATTTCTAACTTACCTCAGAGATAATGGGATAACATCCCAGTGGACTCCAGCTTACACACAATAATATAATGGTGTGGCTGAAAGGAGAAACTGAATCTTGTTAGATATGGTAAGGTTGATGATGGGCTTAGTAGATCTACCGAAATCCTGTTGGGGTTATGCATTCAAGACTGCTATTTATGTGACAAATAGAGTCCCTTCAAAGGCAATTGAAGTTACTCCATATAAGATATGGACTAACAAAAGGCCCTATCTTTCACACGTGAAAGTTTGGGGTTGTCTGGCTTTTGTGAAGAGGATTCAATCAGACAAACTTGAAGTGAAGTCTGATAAATGTCTATTTATAGAATATCCTAAGGAAACAATTGGATATCAGTTCTATAATGCTTTAGAGCAAAGGGTGTTTATCTCAAAGCATACTGTCTTTTTAGAGAAAGAGTTTCTTCTAAGAGAAGACAGTGGGAGCAAAGTTGAACTTGATGAGGTTCATGATGCTCAAATAGATGCAAATAAATTGCCTGAACCTGAAATTGTTGTTCATGAAGATGAGACAATAGTTGAACCTTCTGACACACAAAATGTTCGTAGGTCAAGTAGGATATGAAATGTTACAGAGAGATAAGGATTTCTTATAAGCAAACACAATGACGTATTGCTCATAGAGGACAATGATCTTACAACCTATGAAGAGACTCTGAAGAGTTCAGAATATGAAAAGTGGCTTCAAGCTATGAAGTTCAAAATGGATTCCATGTATGAAAACCAAGTACGGACTTTGGTTGAGCCACTTGAAGACTTAAAACCCATAGGGTGCAAGTAGAGTTTCAAGAAGAAAATCGACATGGAAGGTAATGTGATTACCTATAAAGCGAGGCTAGTCACTAAAAGTTATCGTCAAAGACAAGGAATTGAATATGACAAGACATTTAGCCCCGTAGCTATGCTTAAATCCATTAGAATACTCCTAGCCATTACTGCTCATTATGATTATGAAATATGACAGATGGATGTGAAGATGACCTTCCTAAATGGAAACCCAGTTAAGGATGTATATATGATATAACCTGAGGGCTTCATATCCAGAGATGGCAGAAAGGTATGCAAACATAAAAATCCATTTATAGATTGAAGCAAGCATTTAGGAGTTGGAACATCCGATTTGATGAGACAATCAAAGAGTTTGGTTTCTCACAAAATCCTGATGAACCTTGTCTGTACAAGAAGGTTAGTGGAGTGCTATCATATTCCTTGTGTTATATGTGGATGACATATTACTAATAGGAAATGATATCTCAAGTTTGCAATCAGTCAAAGTTTGGTTGTCCTGTAATTTTTCCATGAAAGACCTTGGAGAAGCAATTTAAATATTGGGAATAAAGATATATAAAGATAGATCAAGGAAGTTGCTAGGTCTTTCACAGTCAACATATATAGACAAAGTGCTAAATAGGTTTAGCATGAAGCAGTCCAAGAGAGGGTTCCTTCCCATAACTATGGGATAAAACTCTCGAAATCTATGTGTCCTAAGACGTAAGATGAGAGGACTCGCATGAGTATGATCTCGTATGCTTCGACAGTAGGAACAATCATGTATGCTATGTTATTTACAAGACCTGATATATCATATGCTCTAAGTATTACAAGTAGCTATCAATCAGATCCTGGTGAGGGTCATTGGGTGGCTGTCAAGAATATCCTAAAGTACTTGAGAAGGATAAAGGATGCATTTTTGATATATAGAAATGGAGATCTTGTAATGAGCAGGCATACAGATGCCAGTTTTCAATCTGACCAGAATGACTCCAAATCCCAGTCAGGTTATATTTTCACACTGAATGGTACAGTAGTCAGTTGGAAGAGTTCCAAATAAGAGACGACTGTAGATTAGGTGACCAAGTCAGAGTACATCGCAGCTGCGGAAGCGAAAAAAGAAGCTGTTTGGATCAAGAAGTTCGTCATGGAACTTGAAGTGGTTCCTAGCATAGTAGACCCAATATTGTTGTACTGTGATAATAATGGGGCTCTGTGCAAGCCAAGGAACTGAGGTCTCATCAGAGGTCCAAGCACGTACTCAGGAGAAATCACCTGATCAGGGAGATAATTGATAGAGGTGATGTAAAGATCAAGAGAGTGCCCATATATCAAAATATCATTGATCCTTTGACTAACCCACTTCCTTAGACAAAATTTGATTCTTATGTACTCGCCTATGGTATTAGATACAAGGGTGATTGGCCTTTGTGCAAGTGGAGATTGTTAAAGTAGTTCTTTAAAGGCAATCACCTTTAGCACTTTTGTATAAACTTTATTTTGATTAATAAAGCAAAAGGCATTTTAAGAGACGACTGCAGATTAGGTGACCAAGTCAGAGTACATCGCAGCTGCGGAAGCGAAAAAAGAAGCTGTTTGGATCAAGAAGTTCGTCATGGAACTTGAAGTGGTTCCTAGCATAGTAGACCCAATATTGTTGTACTGTGATAATAATGGGGCTCTGTGCAAGCCAAGGAACTGAGGTCTCATCAGAGGTCCAAGCACGTACTCAGGAGAAATCACCTGATCAGGGAGATAATTGATAGAGGTGATGTAAAGATCAAGAGAGTGCCCATATATCAAAATATCATTGATCCTTTGACTAACCCACTTCCTTAGACAAAATTTGATTCTTATGTACTCGCCTATGGTATTAAATACAAGGGTGATTGGTTTTAGTGCAAGTGGAGATTGTTAAAGTAGTGCTTTAAAGGCAATCACCTTTAGCACTTTCGTATAAACTTTATTTTGATTAATAAAGCAAAAGGCATTTTTCATTGATTTGATATTCATTTATGTGTGAATTAATATTGATCTTAAATAAAATTAATGTAGCCATGGTAAAAAAGATAGGATGAAGGAAATTATGATGAGATCGTGATAATAAGATTCCTATCATGTGCAATTATATTAGTATCTAAAGAATCCCTAGTCATAGGATTAATAAGACAGGACATTATTAATCCAGACAGACTAGCACATATTATACTCCTTGATTTGATCAAGCAGTGGATCTCATAAACTGTAAGCATGAGATGTTTAGAGTTAATATATAGATGCTTACTAAGGGTAGTAAGTACATCGGACAACCCACTATAAGATTATCATATGGATGATATATCAAATGTCAATGATTAATCTCATCATAGCAATGGTGCAAATATCCTTATACTTGAGGTACTCAAGGATGTCTTGGATACTAATCTTGTGCTTTGACATCATTCCTTGTTATCTCAAGATGAGGTCACTCTTAGGGTGGCGATTGGATACAGCTATTGGTATTTGAAGGTAATTGGGTAGTCGATAAAGTATGCACCAATCCTGATAGAAGGAGATGATACTCACGGCCTTTTGCGGGGTCATTACTTGGGAGTCTCTAGCCAGAGCAATTATGTGTCATGAAGAGAGAATCTTCGATGACACATAGTGTAATGAGAACACCAGACAAGAACTAACATCACTTGGACTAGATGTGACGTAGTCAGTCTAGTGGGAGTTGACTCATAGCCCATACTTTGAACCAAGTGGGGCATAGTATGGTGAAAGAATGAATTGCACGGTAATTGTCTATGGAAAGGTTCATAAGTTGGATAATTAATTATCAAAGAGTTTGTGTGTTAATCCACTTATATTATAGTAAATAGGCATCATAAAATCTTTCATAATGTGTTTGAATTAATAGTTAATTCAAGTGCTTAAAATAGCTGGGAACCTGAGTGTAACATCCCGTTACCTATACGGCTAGAACAGTTAATTGTGAGACACTTATATGACTTAAGATAAATGAAAGTTAGACATAAGGTTATGACATATTGTTTGGCACAATCATATAATTATACATGCTTTCATTTGGCACTTCCGGGTAAGTATGACAAATTGTAATTATGATAAATGGTGAGTCA
>JAOQMS010009470.1:0-16766 GCA_027563885.1 Erythroxylum longipes
AACAAGCCCAATGTATTAAATTAAGCCCATAAGAATAATTGAACTTGTCTTGAAATTTGGCTAAGTATTAGCCCCTCGACATGCCTTCTCTAGAAGAACCACAAGCTTGACTACTCCACTTGAATTCTCCATGGATGCTTCTGCCTTGTCATCAAGGAGAGATGTAATGTGACTTTGAACAAACCCTTGAAGTGCTTATTTAAGCCTTGCTGCATGTTGCCTTGTAATAGGTCCGCTTAGCAAAGTAAGCTTGTCTTGGCATGTGGCACCTTGATCTCCATTGCTGCCATGGCTTCTTGTATCAGTCAATCTTTTCTACTTCATTTCCTCTTCATTCTCATCTCCATTTTAATTCAAAAACATCAATCAAACACATCACAAATCATTGTTCATCTTATATTCAAAAACAAGACATCCAATTATCCATACATTCATAAATATTCAGCACATTTTATCATCATCATTCACATCTTCATTTTATCTCTAAACTAGCATCCATATTCTGCTCATTTCAAGACACTATACTAGTCTTTTATTTAACTTCAATCCATTCTAATTCTTCTCTATATAACAACTTATAAATTACATTTCTCATATACCCAAAACAGAATATATTTAAATCAAAACAATACATAATCTATTATTTATAACATATACAGATATATTTATTCTTCAATGTTCATCACTCGAATCAACATTTTTGCACACTCTTATACACCATTTACTCTATCAATAATTCCTTAAACTATCATAAGTTATTTCTCATCATATAAACAAAAACAAGACATGGATATGTCCATTTATTCATCCACAACACACATATATTCAACACCATTTTCATAGTCATTTAATCTCAAAATAATCACCATATTTAATTCATTTCAAACAACCCATGAAGATCAAATATGTACTTACTTGATTAAACTCCAAACTTCTTCTTCAATCACATAAAACTTAGCTTTTAGAAACATGTCACGGTCAACACCATTTTAGGGAGGAATGGTTGGCTTTCATCATCACGGTGAAGGAATGAATATATGGAGTGGTAAGGTGAAGGATAATAACAAAGCTTAACATTGATGGTTGGAGGGAAGAGAGTGTCATGGAGAGAAGAAATGAAGAAGATGAAGAACGAAATGGAGAGAGAGAGCTTTAGCTAAAGAAATAAAATGAAAGGCCAAAATGGTTGTCTTTAACAATTAAGCCATACATAAGTGAGGTGTGTGGCAAGTGACACTTGCCACATGTCACCACCTTATGGTCTCCACTTGGTCTTTTAAATAGCTAGTCCATTTGTCTCCAATTTCTAATCGAATTGTCTCTCAATGTTTTGTGACACTTGTCATTAAATCTTAATGTCACTTATCAATAATTTCTATTGTCGTTTGACACTTATTTCTATTACTATTTATAAATTGTTTTGCCCATTGGCATTTTTCCTAGTCCAAAAATACATATAAACTCTTAAATCTATCAAATTTCATCAAAAATTCTAAATCATTAATATAATCCACCAACTCAATTTTCTAGAAAAATAGATCCACCATACACGTCATAATCACTTTAATAAAAATCATTTATACCCTGGAATATGTCAAATGAGTGCATAAACAATCATTGTAATGTGTAAAAAAATTAATTCGCATGTTTGTGTATGCTACTAATATGCATGAGTATGCAATACACCTTATAATTTCTCAATCATGGTTGTCATATATAGTTATCTAGGGTTTTGACCCTTAGTATGGGAAAACGAGATACTACAGAGGGTACCTATTTATAGGAAAAACTTTCTAAATTAATGTCCTAAGATGAAAGGAAACAATCCAACCCTTAAAATAAAAGGAAACAAAAAAACTTATAAAGGTTTTGACTAGATGACCTTATTTCAAGGAAAACAAAAGGGAAACTAATTAAAACATGATTTGAACATATTGGACCTTGTGGAGCACGTCCTTCTCCTTATTTTTAAATGGAACACGGTTGTCACATGGTATTTTACATGAGTTCTTCCAACTAGACTCAATGTGGGCCTTTGGACACTTCATGTTGGGCTTCGAGGAGTAAGACAATGCCTCTTGGACCTTGATGAGATGCAATCTAACTCAATAACATGGGTTCTATCTCTTGAAGGTCTTGGATCAAACAATTCAATGCTTGCTTCCTGGCTTTGGCCCTAACTCTTATCATTGGACCTTCAACATCTTATAATGGATCTTTATGAATAGTAGACTTGAATGTTAGGCCTTTGATATGGTAATTTCGCTCAGCCCATTGCCTTGCACATTCAGACTTCAAATTTGATCCAATGTTAGCTCCTAAGCCTCCTTTTGCCAACTCAAGTCCATGCAAGTCATGTCCCAGGTTTCCTCAAGGGGGATCACACCATGTATGATTCTTTTCTTATCTTTCACATGCCCATGGTTCTCCATCATTCCTTCCCTCTTCAAAAGGATTTGTCCTCGAATCTACAACATCAAAGTGGGATAAGTTAGATACATTGAATGTAGCACTAACATTACTATGGGAGTTAGGCAAATCAATTTTACAAGTAGTATCATTAGTCCTTTATAAAACTTGAAAGGGGCCATCTCCTTTTGGCTACAACTTAGATTTTCTTTATTTTAGAAACCTCTCCTTTCTCAAGTGCACCCAAACCCAATGACCGGGTTCAAATACAACACACCTTCAGCCTTTATTGGCTTACTTCATATTGCTTATTTCTCCTCTCAATGTTGGCTCTAACTTTGGCATGCAACTCCTGCACAAATTTAGCCTTTTCACACCATCAAAGTTAGTAAACTCGTTAGAAGGAAATGGAAGAATTTATAAAGGAGTCAAAGGATTAAACCCATAAACAATCTCAAAAGGAGAAAATTGAGTAGAAGAATGGCTAGCACGATTATAAGCAAACTCAATGTGTGTGAGAAACTTTTCCCAATTCTTCAAGTTCTTTAGGATGATCGTACGCAACAATGTAGTCATTACCACTTCAGTTTGACCATCTGTTTAAAGATGTGCAATAGTAGAAAACAAGAGTTTAGTGCCAGTTTATTCCATAGAGTTCTTCAAAAGTGACTAAGAAATTTCACATCTTTATCACTCACACTAGTCTTTAGCAACCTATGCAATTTTACAACCTCTTTAAAGAACAAGCAAGCAACACGAATACCATCATTGGTTTTAGAACAAGCAATAAAGTGAGCCATCTTGTTAAATCGATTAACCACCACAATGAAGCTATCCTTTCCATTAGATGATCTAGGCAATCCAAGCATAAAGTCCATAGATATATCAACTCAAGGATAAGAGGGGAGAATATAAACCATGCGATTAAACCTTAAATTTTGCATGTCTACAAGTAATACATTTAACATAAACAGAAACAACTTCCTTTCTCATGTTAAGCCAATAAAAATGTTCGTGCAAAAGAGCTAAATTTTTCTTAACACTAAAGTAACCCATCAATCCACCACCATGTGTTTCTCTAACAAGTAATTCATGCACAGAGCAAGATAGAATGCAAAGTTTATCTTTATTGAATAGAAATCCATCAAATCTATAGAAATTATCAATACCATGTTTTTCACAAGATTTCCAAATTTCTGCAAAGTCATAATCAAATTCATACATGCCTTTCAACATCTCAAAACCAAGTAATCTAGCATACATAAAGGTAAGAAGAGAGGATCTGCTAGAAAGAGCATCAGCCGCCATGTTTTCTTTCCCTTGTTTATGTTTATTAACATAAGGAAAAGTTTCAATAAATTCTAGCCACCTAGCATGTATCTTATTCAGTTTACCTTGGACTTTAGAAATTTCAAACTTTCATGATCAGAATGAATGATAAATTCTTTTGGCCACAAGTAATGTTGCCAAGTCTCTACAGACCTTTTTTAAAGCATACAACTCGTTATCATAAGTGAAGTGATTTAAAGTAGCACTACTTAATTTTTCACAAAAA
The DNA here is from genome assembly GCA_027563885.1 of Erythroxylum longipes. Taxonomy (NCBI): domain Eukaryota; kingdom Viridiplantae; phylum Streptophyta; class Magnoliopsida; order Malpighiales; family Erythroxylaceae; genus Erythroxylum; species Erythroxylum longipes. The sequence goes on from JAOQMS010009470.1 coordinate 3,965, forward strand.
TAAGTAATAGGTTTAGAATCCAGCATTAAAATAACACCAATTCCTATTCCATAAGCATCACATTCAACCTCAAAAACTTTAGAAAAATTAAGAAGAATAAGAAGAGGAGCATTGGTAAATTTTTCTTTCAAAGTGTTAAAAGCAACCTCTTGCAAATCACCCCATTTAAAAATCACATTCTTTTTTACCAATTCATTCAAAGGGGCAGTAATAGTAGAGAAGTCCTTCACAAATCTCCTATAAAAGCTTTCCAAGCCATTGAAGCTTAAAACTTCATTCGCATTCTCGGGAGTTGGCCATTCTCTAATTGCCTTCACTTTCTCTTCATCAACTTGAAGTCCATTAGCACCTAAAATAAAACCAAGAAATCCAACAGTATCTATTCAAAAGGAACATTTTTCTAAATTGGCATAAAACTTATTCTCTCTTAAGAGTCTAATCAAATCATGCAAGTGTTTCATATGATCATCTAAACTCCTAGAATACACTAGAATATCCTCAAAATAGATAGCCAGATAATTTATAAAAAAGGAAAAAAACACATGATTCATCAAACTTATGAAAGTACTAGGTGTATTAGTTAAGCCAAAAGACATAACTAACCACTCATACAACCCAAAATTAGTTTTGAAAGCAGTTTTCCACTCATCACCCTTTCTCATGCAAATTTAAGGGTACTCACTTCTAAGATCAATTTTAGAAAATATACAAGCACCATGCAACTCATCAAGCATATCATCTAAACGAGGGATAGGGTAACGATATTTTACTGTGATTTTATTGATGCCTCTGCAATCAACACACATTCTCCATTTGTGATTTTTCATAGAAATAAGTGTAACCGACATAGCACATGGGCTCAAACTTTCTCTCACAAAGCCCTTTTTCATAAGCTCTTCAACTTGTCTTTGGATCTACTTAGTTTCTTCTGGATTGGCTCTATACATAGGCCTTTTAGGAATTGAAGCTCTAAGAAGGAAGTCTATATGGTGTTCAATGTCTCCTAAAGGGGGTAATCCATTGGGAATCTCCTCCTTAAATAACTCATTGAAATACTACAACAAAGACAAAACACTAGATGACAAAGATGGATCAAGCTCATTAATAGTTAAGGAAACATCTTTATATGAAAGTATATAAGATTCTTCACATTTTAAAGATCTCTTGATCTCACTTTTTCTAACAAATAAAGTCAATCTCTTTTCTTCATTCTCCCCACTTGTTTTATTTTTTCTCTCTTTCTCTTTCTTTTCTTTTACTCTCAATTTGCATTCTTTCTCAATCCTCACATGACCCTCATAAGTTTAAATGGGCCTAAGAGGTTTCAACACAATATTTTTTACCATAGAAAGCAAAAGAATAGTAATTTTTGTATCCATCATGCCTAACTTTTCTATCAAATTGGCATGCCTTACCAAGCAAAACATGTCCAGAATACATAAGTGCAACATCGCTTAAAATCTCATCATGAAAATGCAACCATCACTTGTTTGGTGACTTTCACCTCACCACAACCATTAAGACTTTGCAATTTATATGGTCTAGGATGTTTCAAAATAGGCAAATTAAGCTTATCAACAAGTAAAGTGCTAGCAACATTGGTACAACTTCTACCATCTATGATCATGCTACAAACTTTACCATTAATTAGACACCTTGTATGAAAAATGAGCTCACGTTGCTCTTCTTCAAGATCTTCTTTTGGTTGGATATTAAGAGCACGCCTAGCCACAAGGGCTTCACCAACCTCAGCATCACAATCAATATTAAAAGCATCCATCAATGGAGGCACATCATCAAAATCATCACTGTCACTACTTTCACTAACAATATCACCATTCTCAAGAAAAATCATAGTTCTTTTTTTAGGACATTGAGAAGCAATATGACCAAAACCTTGGCATTTAGAGTACTTAACTTTAGAAGAAGGAGTAGTAGAAGAAGAGGGTTTAGAGTCATTTTTACCTATAGGATTTGGAGTAGAGAATTTAGGCTTACTTTCCTCCTTTAGCTTGATGTCTCCCTTGGATTTGAAGGAATTTTTGGACTCCTTCAAGCTTTTCTTCAGGAACTCAATCTAGCACTATTTTATATCTTTAATTGCTTTTCTACCACGATGGCCTTATGCAACAACTCATTCATGTCAAGGAAATTTTGCAACTCTATAATGGAAGCAATTTTAGGGCACAAACCATCAAGAAATTTTCTCACGATAGCTTCCATGTCCTCCTCAACATTATCCCTAATCATGATGATCTCTATCTCTTGGTGGTACTCTTCAACACTCATGGATCCTTGCCTCAATCTTTGCAACCGCTTCAACAAGTCTCGATAGTAATGACTTGGGACAAAGCACTTTCTCATGATGGCTTTCATTTCTTGCCATGTGTTGATTGGTCTTTCAAGACTTCGCCTTGTAACTACCCACAATTGATACTAACAAAAACTAGCATAATCACAAAATTCAACAACAGCAAGTTTTATCTTTTTCTCTTCACTATGTGTGACACTCAAATACATGTTCTACTTTCCACTCCCACTCTAAATACAATTCAGGATCATTTTTCCATTGAAAAGAAGGGATTTTCAATTTTATATTGTCAAAAGCTTGTCTGCGTCTCCTAGTGTTGGGGCCTCCATCCTCAGATTGCACATCTTCATCCTCTTTATGGAAAATAATTCTAAGACCTTTGGAGTTTGAGATTGGATGTCATCCAACCTAGCAGCCAACCTCTGGAATTGATCTTGCACAGCCTTCATAAAGACTTTGAGATTTTGTTCATGTCATTCATCTCAAGTTTATGAATTGTAAAATGTTAGTGAACAAAAAACAATACGGACCTCACCACTCAACCTCACGTGTACACACTCAACAGATGCCAAAAAACTCTTGTATCACACAAGAATTTGCTTCTTCTACAATGCAATTACTCTTGCCTTTTACCAGTCAACTTGCTTTCTATAATATCCTTATTTGAAACAAGATGCATATCCTTATTCGAAACAAGATGCAATCAAATAGAAGCAATCAAACCAAGTGGTAGCCAAGACTAGAGTCCCAAAATAAAATTCTCAAAGACTCAAAATGGGAAATAAGGTGTGGAAAATAAAGAAGAAGAAGTAAAGGAGATGAATATGCAAAATTAAGGGACTTGAAGGGAAAGGAGGGCTCAACAACGCTAAAAACAAGAGGACAAAAAAGGAAGTTAGGACTAAGAGTATTAGGAAGGAAAAATGATGGGAAAGTGGAGAAACTTGGAAACCAAGTAAAGGAAAAATATTGTAAGAAATGAATTAAGGAAGTGATTACCTCAACACAAACTTGAAGCTAAAGAAAGATGAATGGGGGAAGAAATAATGGAAACTAAAGGCAAAACAAGAAAGTAATTGAAATAATAAAGTGAAGCAAATACGAAAGCAAGCAAGTTCCAAGCAATACAAAATATGAAGGTACTTGCAATTCAAGTTCAAGCAATAAGAAAGATGTTATCCTTACTTGATTGCAAGTAGGAAAGTAGCAAACTTGGACTCCACTTCTTTAGGAATTGCAGCACACAGTCTAATGTCAACAGGATTAGGGTGACACCAAATGGACCAGGAGTGGATGTCAGGGGCCCAAGGAGTGAGCTTGTCATGTCAGAAGGCATGACCAAAGCTAGAGCTAAGAGACTTAAGGAGGCTCTTTACATGCTTGTGGGCTTCTATTTGGAGAGGGTGGAGAGTTCCAAGCTTATTAGAGGAGAGTTTAGTGGGTTACAACCCAAATTAATTCACTTAACCAAAATCCTTGGACCGGTCACACTTGGGGTTTAAAGACGTGAAGACTTGGGCTAATTTTAATGTTCCATCACTTAAGCCCAAGCAGCGTAGAAGTCGACCATGTGTTAATTAAATGGGACTTGGGCTATTTAATTCACTTAAGCCCAAGAACAATTCTTTCTTATTTTTATTATTTTTGGACCTTTGTTTTATTTCGAGCTTCCATGTATTTTAGCCCATCCTTTTATGAAATAACCTAGGTACAAATAGGCTCATTAGGGTTAGAAACAGGAAGATTTTTGTATTACTATTATTATATCTGACAACTTTGGTGAGGAACTATCCTCTTGTTTTCATTTCACTAAGAACCTAATTCCACTTATCAATTGTTCAATTGTGGCGTGTTATTTGGTTCCTTTCTTTTAGTTGATTTTGATCATTGGGATTGCTTGGAACAAGTTTCTAAGAGGTGCCGTAGAGATTAGCCTTGCGTATGCATTAGCTTACGGTTTTGAAAAATTGTGTTCATCTTAATTCCTTCACAGCCAAATTCAATTCTCTAAGGAAAAACCACCAAAACTTCAACCATCCGACTCAATCCTTCCGTGGTGTGCGTTATTTTTAGTATCATAGCCTAGTTCGGAGGTGAATTCCTATTCAAATCCAACGGACACACAAGGCAGCCACCATCACCATTAAGTTCGTCAGATTCTCATCAAAACTCAGGCATGATTTTGGATAGGATTTTATCTATTCTTCTCAATTTTTGTTCTTTGAATATTCGACCTATATAAAAAAGAAAGAAATGTATAAAAAAAGAAACAAAAAGAAAAAGAAAGAATGAAAAAGAGAAGAAAGAAGTGAAAAGAAAAAAAGAAAGAAACGAAAAGAAAAAGAAAGAACGAATAAAAAAAGAAATGAAAAGAAAAGAATGAATAAAAAAATAAAAAAGAAAGAAACGAAAAGAAAAGAAAAGAAAAGAAAGAACTATTTGTGCAAATTGTTCTTCTTCCATTCTCGAATTGTATGTTCTTGGAAGTCCTTTTCTTAGCTTGATTTCGGTTACATTATGTCAGGTACATTGTTGGGAATTAGTTAGTGGATTTCACGCCCCTTATTAAATCTATTGATCGATTGGAGGTTGGTTACAAAGTGAGACTTCAACCAAGGGGAGATTGAGTGGTAAAAGGCTAGAGAGTGTGAGAACAAAAGAGGGTAAAAGCCAAGAATTGAGTGAAACATGAGGGGAGAGTAAAATAAAAATTCATCCTTAGGTGAAACATGTGAGGGAGTGATTGTGAGGATGTTTTCTACTAACCTTTGATTTTTTTGCACGAAAGAACATTCATAAAATGTCATAGGAAGGTGGAAACCAAGATGAAGGACGAGTAGGGGAGATGAATGATTTCCCTTTGAGATCCATTCAACATTCACTTCACGAAAATGAGGGAAACCCTAGAGAGGCAAGCTTAACAAATAGAGGAGCTTAGGCGTGGGGGACATGAGGAACCTCAAGCTAGGCACGTTGCATTTCAAAAACAAGTACCACCTTTTCGTCGACCACCATCACCATGATATGAGCTTGAGGAGGAGGAGTTTGAGGAGGAGGAGGAGGAGGAGAAGGAGGCGTTTGAGGAGCGTATGCCTAAGGGAGATCAGAGAGGAGAATCACTCAATAGGTAAGATGGAGACCTCAAATCCATCAAGATGCAAATTCTAACCTTCAAGGGTAGGAATGATGCCGCGACATATTTGGAGTGGGAAAGGAGGGTTGATTTCATCTTCGAGTGCCACAATTTCTTAAAGTAGAAGAAGGTAAAACTTATTGTTATTGAATTTACAAGCTATGCACTAATATGCTAGGATCAGCTCGTAACTTCTAGGAGGAGGAATGGAGAGAGACACATCACTATTTGGGTAGCAATTAAGGCATGCATGAGGAAGAGATTTGTCCTTTTATACCATTACTGTGAGATGCATCAAAAACTCCAAAGACTTACCCAAGAGTCTAAGTCAGTTGAGGAATACTACAAGGAGATGGAGGTTGCTATGATATGTGCTAATATAGAGGAGGACCTCGAAGCCACCATGGCAAGGTTCTTTTGTGGATTGAACAGGGAGATAGAAAATGTGGTGGAGCTTCAGCACTATGTGGAGATTGAGGATATGGTGAACATGGACATAAAAGTGGAGAGGCAATTGAGATCAAAAGTGACAGCAAGGAGTGGGTGAGTTCTAGTTACCCATGGAGCTCAAAATAGCCCAAAAAGAAGGAGAAATACAAGGACAAGGGAGTGGATTTCAAGGAGATACCAAAGAAGCCGAGTAATGGGGCTGATTAGAAAGGTAACTATTCAAGTCAAGCTACTTTTAGTAAGCATCCTACCATCAAATGTTTTAAATGCTTATGTTCTGGTCATATTGCTTCTCAATGCCCTAATAGAAAAGTGATGTATATGAGGGATAATGGGGTTATTGATTCTGAGGATAGTGATGTTAATGATTTACCTTATGATAATTTTTGTGTTGATGATGATGAATGTGTGGCGAGAGTGGTCATAGGGGAAGCACTTGTAGTTAGGAGGGTACTAAGTGATAGAGTGAGAGATGAGATTCTTGATCAGAGGGTCAACTTATTTCATTCTAGATGTTTAATGGGAGGTAAGGTTTGTAATCTGATCATAGATGAGGGTAGTTGTACCAATGGGGCTAGTCTATGGTGGAGATTGGACTTGACCTATAGGAAACATCCAGAGCCATATAATTTACAGTGGTTTAATGATATTGCATATGTGAAAGTGACTAGATAGATATTGGTGCCATTTTTAGTAGGGAGGTATGAGGATGAGGTGTTGTGTGATGTGATACCCATGACAGCAGGACATTGTTGCTTGGGAGGCCTTGGCAGTTTGATAAGTGGGTTTCACATGATGGATACACAAACAAGTACTCATTAAAGTTCAAAGGCGTAAACTTCACGTTGGTACCTTTATCTCCTCGTGAGATTTACCTAGACCAAATCAAAGCTTTACAAAGAGAGGAGGGTTTGGGTAGTGAGTTAAAGAAAAATGATGAGGGAGAAGATGCCCAAAAGAAAAGAGAAATTAGCCCAATGGGGAGTGACTGCACGAGTGAGGAAAAGAAAGTGGGATGTGCAGGAGAGAAGAGCTCAGTGAGAGAAAAAAAGAGTGAAAAGAAAGAGAGAAAAGTGAGCTTGTTTGTAAAGGGAAAAGATTTGAGGAGAGCAACTGGAGAGAAGAGAACACTAGTAATAGTGAGATATAGAGAGTGTTTAGATTATGACACTAACCTTCTTGATTATTCTCCTAGTGTGTTTTCATCTCTTTTGCAAGATTATTCAGATGTCTTTCCTGAGGAGATGCCAAAGGGACTGCCACCTTTGAGGGGCATAGAGCACCAGATAGACTTTGTGCCCGGAGCTCAGATTCCTAACTGTCCAACTTATAGGAGTAACCCTAAGGAGACAAAAGAGCTTCAAAAGCAAGTGAATGAGCTATTAGAGAATGGGTATGTGAGGGAGAGTTTGAGTTCTTATGTTATACCTGTGTTGTTGGTGCCAAAAAAGATGGGATTTGGAGGATGTATGTGGATTGCAGAGCTGTGAATAAAATCACTGTAAAGTATCACCATCCTATCCCTAGACCTGATAAAATGTTGGATGAATTGCATGGAGCTTGTTTATTTAGTAAGATTAATTTAAAAAATGGATACCATCTGATTTGCATGAAACCAGGACATAAGTGGAAAACTGCATTTAAAACCAAATATGGACTGAATGAATGGTCAGCTATGCCTTTTGGATTAACTAATACACCTAGTACATTCATGAGGTTAATGAATCATGTTTTGCGTGAGTTTCTTGGTAAATTTATGGTTTTATATTTTGATGACAGTTTGGTTTTTAGCTCCCATCTTGATGAGCATGTCATGCATGTGAGGTGTGTGTTGGATGTGTTGAGAAAGGAGAAACTGTATGCAAATCTTAAGAAGTGCACATTTTGCATTGATAGATTGGTTTTCTTAGGATTTGTAGTTAGTACTCAGGGAGTAGAGGTTGATAGTGAGAAGGTGAAGGCTATTTAAGAGTAGCCAATGCCTACAAGTGTGGGTGAGGTGAGGAGTTTTCATGGACTTGCCAGTTTTTACAGGAGGTTTGTGAAAGATTTCTTTACCATTGTTGTTCCTTTGACTGAAATAGTCAAAAAGAAAAAAGGGTTTACATGGGGTAAGAAATAGGAACATGCATTTTTAGGACTAAAAGATAAATTGTGTTCTGCTCTTATTCTTTATTTACCTAATTTTGATAAATCTTTTGAGGTGGAATGTGATGCTTCTAGGATTGGCATAGGTGTTGTGCTTTTGTAAGAAAATAGGCCAATTGGAATGTGATGCTTCTAGGATTGGCATACGTGTTGTGCTTTTGCAGGAAAATAGGCCAGTTGACTACTTCAGTGAGAAGCTTAGCAGTGCACAACTCAATTATCCAACCTATGACAAGGAATTATATGTTGTTGTGAGAGCATTGGAGACATTGCCTTCAGCCCAGGGAATTTTTCATGAGGACTGATCATGATTCCTTAAAGCACTTAAAAGGACAAGACAAGTTAAGTAAGAGATATGCCACTTGGGTGGAGTTTCTGGAGGCTTTTCCCTATGTGGTTCAATACAAGCAAGGGAAGGAGAATGTGGTTCTGACGCATTATCTAGGTGGCACGCTTTACTTGCTGCTCTTAGTTCTAAACTTTTAGGTTTTGAGGAGCTTAAGGATTTGTATGCCTCAGATGTTGACTTTGCTACTGTATATTCTACTTGTGAACATGCTACATTCCAAAAATTCTATAAGCTTGATGGCTATCTGTTTAAGGGTAGTTAATTGTGTGTGCCTAATTATTTTATGCGTGCTTTATTTGTGCATGAGGCCCATAGTGGTGGTTTGATGGGTCATTTTAGGGTTGCGAAGAATTTGGATATTTTGCATGAACATTTTTATTGGCCTAGTATGCGTAGGAATTTTGAACGTGTATGAGCCAAATGAATTACATGCAGATAAGCAAAATCTACTGTCAAACCTCATGGATTGTATACCCATTTACCTGTGCCTATTGAATCATGGGTTGATATTTCTATGGACTTTGTTTTAGGCTTGCCTAAGATAAAGAGGTGTTTTGATAGCATCTTTGTTATTGTGGATACGTTTAGCAAGATGACGCATTTCATTGCATGACATAAGACTGATGATGTTGTGCATGTAGCTGATTTATTTTTTAAAGATGTTGTTAGATTGCATGGCATTCCTAGGTCTAATGTTTCTAATAGAGATGCTAAGTTTTTTAGCCATTTTTGGAGTGTTTTGTGGGGTAAGTTGGGTACAAAATTACTTTATTATAATACTTGTCATCCACAGACAGATGGGCAGACCAAGGTAGTTAATAGGACCTTGGGTACCTTTTTGCGTTCTATAAGGGGTAAGAATTTGAAAACTTGGGGTGAGTGTTTACCATTTATTGAGTTTGCATATAACAGGAGTGTGCATTCTACTATAGATTTTTCACCTTTTGGGCTTGTTTATAGTTGTAATCCTTTGACTGTTTTGGATTTGGTGCCTTTACCCTTGCATGAGTTGTCTAGTACAGATGCCAAAAGGAAAGCTAAGATGGTTAGAGAGTTGCATGATAAGGCGAGACAGCATATTAAGCAGAGGAACAAGGTATATGCAAAGCAAGCCAACAAGGGGCACAAAAAGGTGACCTTTAAACCTAGTGATTGGGTTTGGGTGCATCTGAGCAAAGAGAGGTTTCCTATCTAAAGTAAATCTAAGTTGGATTTTAGGGGTGATGGTCTATTCCAGGTGTTGGGGCGAATCAATGACAATGCCTACAAGATTGATCTTCCAGGTAAGTACAGTTATGTTTGCTACTTTTAATGTTGTTGATCTTTCTCCTTTTGATATGGATTCAAATTCGAGGACGAATCTTCTTGAGGAGGGAGGGGCTTATGTGAGCAGGACCAGGGTGACACCAAATGGACCAAGGGTGGATGTCAGAGGCCTAGGGAGTGAGATTGTCATGCTAGAAGGGCCTATGACCAAAGCTAGGGCCAATAGACTTCAAGGAGGCTCTCTACATGCATGTGGGCTTCTATTTGGAAAGGGTGGAGGGCTCCAAACCTATTAGAGGAGAGTTTAGTGGCCAAATTAATTCTCTTAACCTGAATCTGTGGACCGGTCACACTTGGGGTTTGAAGACATGAAGACTTTGGCTAATTTTAATATTCCATCACTTAAGCCTAAGTAGTGTAAAAGTCGGCCATGTTTTTATTAAATGGGACTTGGGCTATTTAATTCACTTAAGCCTAAAAGCAATTCTTTCTTACTTTTATTATTTTTGCACTTTTGTTTTATTTTAGGCTTCCATGTATTTTATCCCAATCTTTTTTTAATTGACCTAGGTATAAATAGGCTCATCAGGGTTAGAAACAGAAAGATTTTGGTATTACATGTAGCCGTCAGCTTTGGTGAGGAACTATCCTCTTATTTTCGTTTCACTAAGAACCTAATTCCACTTATCAATTGTTCAATTGTGGCGTGTTATTTAGTTCCTTTCTCTTGGTTGATTTTGATAATTGGGATTGCTTGGAACAAGTTTCCAAGAGTTGTCGTAGAGATTAGTTTTGCGTATCGATTAGCTTTGGGTTTCGAAAAATTCTATTCATTTTAATTCCATCATAGTCGAGTTCAATCCTCTAAGGAAAAACCACCAAAACTTCATCCATCTGACTCAACCCTTCTGTGAAGCGCGTTAGACTTTGATTTTTTGTTTTTGTTTTTTCTCTCTTTTTTTGGATTTCTATTTCTTCTCTTTTTTTTCTCCAGATAATTTAAAGTTTACACGAATAAATATAGAAACAAAAAAATGCAAAGCAGTTTTTAAAAGCTAGACACTCTCAAATTTCAACTTACTGTAACTTGCTTTATGAAACTCGGATTGGAATGATTCCAAAACAAGGACAAAGAAGATATTCTAAAATTCAAGAAACATCTATTAATTAGACAAAAATTCAAACAAAAAGTGAACAAAACAATGGATGAAAAGTAGATAGAGAAGAAGAATGAAAATAAACAACACAAAAGGATTGCAATTTAAAATCTAGTAATCAAAACCCTGATACCAAATGATGTGAGACCCAATAGGAATTTGTCCTAGAGAACTTTCAACAAGATGGAGTTAAGCCTAAGAATGGCTAGAATCAAACACACACATAGAAGCACAAGAAACAAAATGGAAATAGCCCTAAGAGAACTTGTCTCTTAGAACCCTAGCCTTGGGACACCATAAAGGAAGACAACACCTTTGATAAGTCAAGTATTCTCCAAGAATATAAAAAATAAAAAATGCTATAAATAATATTTAATATTATTTCTGAATCAATATCCCTAAAGTACATAGAGGGTGCCTATTTATAGGAAAAACTTTCTAAATTAATGTCCTAAGGTAGAAACTAAATGAAAGGAAACAAATCAACTCCTAAAATAAAAGAAAACAAAAAAAACATAGAAAGGTTTTGACTAGATGACCTTATTTCAAGGAAAACAAAAAGGAAACTAATTAAAACATGATCTGAATATATTGGACCTTATAGAGCACGATCTTCTCCTTATTTTTAAGTGGCACATAGTTCTCACATGGTATTTTATGTGAGTTCTTCCAACTGGACTCATTATGAGGCTTTGTACACTTCATGTTGGGCTTTGGGGAGTAAGACAATACCTCTTGGACATTTATGAGATGCAATTTGACTCAGTAACATAGTCTTTATCTCTTGAAGGTCTTGGATCAAACAATTCAATGCTTGCTTCATTGCTTTGGCCCTAGCTCTTATCATTGGACCTCCAATGTGAGATTCTATATCGGTTCGAGAGGGGAACAAAGTATGCCTTATAAGGGTATGGCTACCTCTCCCTCAAAGAAGCATTTTCTCGGGGATAAGAAGAGTAAAACTGTGAGGGCTTGGCTGAGCCAAAGCACAAAGTGAACAATATTTGTGGGTGGGTGGTCTAAGGCCTTTACAATGGTATCAAAGCCAGTACCCGAACTGGTGTGTAAGCAGGAACGCTGAGCCCTAAAGGGGGGTGAAATATGAGATCCCATATCGGTTGGAGAGGGGAACGAAGTACGCTTTATAAGTGTATGGATGCCTCTCCCTCACAAGATTTGTTTTCCCAAAATATGGGAAGAGCAAAACTATGAGGGCTTAGCTGGACCAAGGCTCAAAGCGAACAATATCTGTGGGCAGGAGGTCTAAGGCTATTACAATGTTATCAGAACCAGTACCCAAACTGGTATGTCAGCAAGGATGCTGAGACATAAAAGGGGTAGATGATTACGAGATCCCATATAGGTTGGAGAGGGGAACGAAGTATTTATAAGAGTAATCAATACCTCTCCCTCATAGATCCATTTTCCCAAGGTATGGGAAGAGCAAAACCAGCCAAGCCTAAAAGTGGACAATATCTGTGGGCGTAATGCAACTCACCAAAGCAATGGATACTTGAGGATGCCAATGGGTCCAATTACAAGGTCACACTCCAACAAGCTCAAGGCATAATTTCAGATTTATGCACAAGCTTTTGATTCACAAGAACTTCAAGAAGTTTTGTTGATCAAGCTTGGAGAAGAGCTTAGGGAGACGCCTAAGTGTTTGTGCACATTGGAGGTATCAAACCAGGAGGGCTAACACTTAGCCAATTCTCACAATCAGAAGTCTTATCAATGGGTTTGGGCTTATTTTATCTTGTAAAGGGCGTGTGGACTTATTTTGGACTTTTTCATGGGCTGATTTGTGTTAAGTGTGCATGTGCTTCATTAAAAAAGTCACGTGCATGTTTTATTTTAAGGAACCAAGTGTGTGGGCCTAGTTTGGAAACCCAATCCGCCCCTCTTAAGTTGTATGTTTTCTTGTTTCCTTATCCTATTTGGACTAAGATTAGGCAATTTTAATTAGTTTTGAAGCCCAAATCTGTGTG
>JAOQMS010009481.1:0-16765 GCA_027563885.1 Erythroxylum longipes
GAAAATCTTGTAATTTACAATTACTGGTTTTATGATTAAATGTATGTGATGCCATGTGGAGTTTGTAGAGATTGCACTTAGCACTCCCTTATCTTAGGATATGTGTCGGAATGACCTACGGGCGTCCTGGTACGTACCCTAGGGTAATGGGGTGTTACATAATTAAAACCAAAAAAATAAACAAGAAAAGAGAAAAATGGCACTGGGCTGTGATAACCCAAATGGTCCTTATTCTCACGGCCCACTCTCTCTCTCTTTTAATTGAAATGGTCCATTGTTTTCTTTAAAAAAATTACTCTCAGAAAACTCATTCTCTGAAAACCCCTCTCTCGCTTCTCACCATTTCCATGGCTTCTTTGAAAACTCATTCTCTTTTCTCGCTGCTGCCTCTACTGACCCTTATCTAGTTTTAGTTCTTGGTTGCCACGGCCACCAAGAGTTGAAACTTTGGCCACTTAAAATTGCTTGTCCTTTAATCTCCCATAAAAAACAAAAACCCACACGCGCCTTCTCAATAGTTAGCATCTCTGGCTTTGATTTAAGCCGAAATCACTTAGATCGATGGCGAGGGATGGAAGAGAAGGAAGAACACAGCAAAGCTTGTCTTTGGCAGCGGCGCGTGACATTCACGCACCACCCCTCCAAGACGGTTCTGCTGGGTAAGCTTTAAAAACTTACTTTTGTCTTTTCTTTTACCTATATTAAACTGGTTGGGGTTTGTTTTAATGGCCTCGCCACTGAGGCAGACTGTTATATAGAATGAGGATAATTTGACAATAACTTTGTCATGTCAAGGGATTGGGTTTTAAGGCAGAACAAAACAGTGAGAAAATGAAAACAAAACATAACAGATATGTCTTTTGTGCCCGAGAGAAAAAACAAAAGCAGAAAAAACGCATAATATATATGTATATTGCGAGAGAAAATTTTTAATTAAAAAATTAATTGAATGTTTTAATCATGCTTATGACATCGAGACTAGGAAACACGCAATTCGGCTTTGATACCAATGACGAATTACATAAAGGACTAACCTTTTGTGCCGAAGCGTTAGGATCTTCTTGCCATTTGCTGGCCCACGTATCACGGTTGGCTACTAGAGTCACTGTTAAGCCACACTCCAAACTTTAAGCTTTTGATGGATTGCTTCATGTGAGAGAGTGTGGAGAAAATCTTACTTTTTCTCTGTTTTTGTGATTGTACTGAATCATCATCATTTGCACTCTGTAATCCTTCTTTTTATATTGAAAAAAATAACTGGCAGAAGTTATCAGAAACTAATGCTGATGTACCCATCAATTAGTGGCCGTTTATTTGTGTAACTGCCAACACACTCCATTTCCAATTTCTATTTTGAGGTCTATATAGGAAACAACTAGTCTGTCTAGTCCTTCTTCTGCAACTGGGTCGGTTAAATAATTTCCTAATGGCCCCTCTCAAATTTTCCATGCGTCCTTCTAGAAGCTTGTTGTCTTTCCCTCTTGTTCCTTTCGCGATCCAATGGTAAACTAAGCAAATGCTTTTCCAGGTGCTCGAGTGGTGGTTTCAGTCCTTGAAATCTAATGAGTTGGATTAACCATCGTACTTACCCTAAAAAATGCGTACATATAAATCCTGTGAGCCGTTGCATAACTGTTATGCGATCTTCATAAAGTAAGCCTTATTCACCTCTCTTATGCTCCATAATCCAAGGCCGCCTTGTTTGTTTGGTGTGCAAAGTTTCTGCCAATTAACAAAATGAGGTCGCCTTGCTGAAAGTGAGGATATATGAAATTTCTTACCTTCTTATCAATGGCATCACATGAACCCCTAGGTAGTTTAATCATCTGCATGACATAGCATGAGATTACACTAAGTACTGATTTGGCCAAAGTAACCCTTCCAGTAAGTGAAAGGTTTTCCACCTTCCATCCAGATAGCTTCTTGTCTATTCTCTCTAGTATAGTACTATAAGTGGCTTTAGTTATTCTCCTATAGAGTATTGGCATTCCTAAATAATTTCGTAAATTCTCTATCTGTGTGAGACTCATTTCCTGGCTGATGGAGGAAGCGATACTACTTGAAACATTATTTGAGAAGAAGATTATTGTTTTGGAGCGGCTTACTTCTTACCCCAACGCATTGCAAAACTTGTTTAAGCACTCATTGATTATGGTAGCTTGACTCAAAGATGCTTTAGAAAATAGTAAAATGTCATTAGCAAAACATAAATGAGAGAAGATTGGTACCTAGGAACAGAGGTTGCCATTTTTTAGATTGCACTAGGTGTGAAATTTGTTGTAACAATCTCTTAAGGCAAAGCACAAAGAGGTAGGGAGATAGGGATCTCCTTGTTTAACTCCTTTTGAAGGCGTGAAACTGGCAGTGGCTTCACCATTCCATAAAACTTGCATTAAGGCTGTAGTGGTGCAGTCCTTGATAACCCGCTTCAAATTCTCTAGCCAACCAATGTCAACCATTGTATCATGAATGAATCCCCAACGAAGCTTATTTTAAGCTTTGGCTAAGTCAAGTTTGAATTCCATATAGCCCTTCTGTCCTTGTTTGTTTTTCATAGAATGAATGACTTCTTGCACAATTAGAATGTTACTTGCTATTTGTTGGCCCAGTATGAAACTTGTTTGATTCGGTTAAACCAACAGAGGTATGTGTTGAAATCTAAGTGAGACTTTGTCCTACGTGGAAAGAATATATGGCCTTGAGCATGCATATAAGCCTAATGAGTTACTCCTCCTAGTATCAATTGGTTTTAGGATGGAACCTCATTTGGGCTTATATGTGCTCAGTTTATTTAGGCCCAATCATATAAAATTTAATATGGTATCAGAGATTTTATGACCAAACGGTCTTGAGTTCAAATCCTACCACCCATCTATTTATCATCAAATTAATTCAGCACAAGGTAGAGTGGACCTATGCAAGTTTTAAGCCCAAAAGGCTTTCACTTGAGGGGGTGTGTTAGCGAATATATAAAACCAATTAAGTTGTCCTCACACAACAACTTAAGCTATTGCGGAGGACTCAAGAACAAAATAAACCGAGATGGGGAATGACCCTGCCGATGTGTTGGATGGTTTGAGTGGTTCCATCAGGTAGGTTAACAGGATTAAGGCATTTATTTTTTCATAACAAATGAATTTGTTCAGGTCTGAGCATATATGTGTAGACGCACTAGTATCTATTATCCACGAACCAAGTTCATACTTAATAGCTGTAAGAATTAAGTGTTTAAGGGCTTTACCTGAATAATTTGAGTACGCTGCAAAATTCACCTCATTTACCCCTTTGCCTTTGATCATTTTCTGCAACTCCTGCTTAATCATTGAAGACAGATTGACATTCCAGTCGGATTGTTTCATGGCAATTTCTGACGGAGTGTAACACTTTTCTGTAGTTCCTTCTGATACCGCAGCTGCCACATTTGCTCCCCTTTTTTTCAGCTGCTGCCTCTTTTCCTTATACTATTCAGGGTATCCATGTAGCTCAAAGCAAGTCTCTTTGAGGTGCCCATATTGTTCACAATGTTCACATAATCGATCCTCTTTCTTCACAAAGGGTTTCTTTTTTGTGAAACTCCCTTGGCCAAACCTTTTTGTGATCTCTGCCTTGGTTGCCATGGCTATATTCATCTGTCTAGCTCCTTCATTACCCGCAGCAATATTTCTTTATTTTTCAATAGTTAAAATCGAGGCTCATCACAAAAGGGTTCAACCAGCAATTTGGGATCGACTACTCCGAAAGTTTTTCCCCTGTTGCTAAAGCTGTGACCATTAAAACCTTTCTAGCTATAGCTTCTACGCACAACTGGCCCGTACACCAATGCGATGTGAACGATGCATATCTTGATGGCTCGATCGAAGAAGATTTGTACATTGTGCCACCACAGGGATACGCAAAAGGGCTACCAGGTCAGGTTTGCAAATTAAAAAAATCAATCTACGGATTAAAACAAGCTGGACGACAATGGAATCAAGAACTTACTGGAAAATTGAAGAGTATTGGTTTCATCCAATCTGAATCCGATCACTGCCTGTTCACAAGAGACACTGGTATGAATTTTCTTGCCCTAATAATTTATGTGGACGACTTGTTATTAATGGGTCCAAATGAGGAGTTGATGACTAAAGTCAAAAGCTTCTTGCATTTTGAATACACCATTAAAGATTTATGATATGTGAAGTTCTTTATTGGAATAGAAATTGCAAGGTTAAAAAGTGGTATGGTGTTGTCACAAAGGAAATTTAATCATGATATTTTGAAAGAAACTGGTATGACAGATGTTAAGGAAGCTCTTGTACCAATTGCTCTTATACCATGATAAGCGACCATTTCATCACAATAGCTTAAGCTGCTTTGTGAGGCCAACTTAATTGGTTTTATATATTCGCTAACAGTATGATCGGTTTCAATCTTTGTACCATCACCTTGGTTAACACTTTGAAAATCACATTGCACAAACCAATCGATCGGAATTGACGGCGTGTTTGGTTAAATTGTTGGAATAGATAAAGAATTAAATGTTTATTTTTAAGAATAAAAAAGAAGAGTAGTTGAATGAAATTAGTATTATTTTGTTTGGTTGGTTTGAAAATATAAACTTGAAATGACAAAGGAATAACTAACTAAAATATCAAAATATCCTTATTATTATTATTATTATTATTATTGTTGTTGTTGTTGTTGTTGTTGTTGTTATTGTTGTTATTATTATTATTATTAATTTCCTTATTATTATTAATTTTCTTCTTATCATATGACTTTCCAATATTTTGCAGTGATTAATTTTTCCTGGTCCAACTTAAGTCAGTATTCATTATATAGTTGCAATTGCAATATAAAATAACAATGAAATGATATTGAAAATAAATATATCATAGGGCTTTAAATTATTAAAAAATTATTTAGTTGAACAAAAAATAAGTTTCAGTCGTATTATAAATAATTAGACAAAATATTTAAACTTCAACATAATTTTCAATGTGTGGCAAGAAACCTCTTCACTCACCTAAGTCTTCAAGAAGGCACAAGAGTGAAAAACACAAGCATTTGTGTAGGATGATCAGGAATTTTGCCTAAAGTAATATCCCTTTCATCATTTGTGAGTCCCTCTATCTCATTCAATGCACTATCTAACTGTTTAACTCTTTGTTGAATATACATTTCAGTCCTAATAATCTTACACAATTTATCTCCAATCTGATTCATGTTGTCACCCAACATCCTTGCTTCTCCCGTATCATTACTCCTTTTCTCCTCCTTACTGAAATATTTTCAGCTTGTCCTTCAAGATTTGATATTTGAGGTTAGGTAAAGGACTCATCTATGTCATGCAAACCATGCTTATATTGATTTTCACCACCTTCATTTATCCTACCTACACCTTCTTGCCTTTCCATTTCTTCAAGAATATTCGCAGCAGTTTGTGCATCATTTCTAGTTGCACAATCTTCTCCATAGATCCCAGTCAATTCATTGTAGAAAGGAAAGCTCTTCCTTCAAAATTGAGTAGCATCTTTGTGACTCTGACAAGATGAAAAAAACAACATTAATAATTTATATAAATGGCAAGAAAGTAGTTAAAGAAAATACTTAAAACAAGTTAAAAGTTCAATACTTACACTTAAGTAAGAATCTCATACATGATCTTCAGTAATGACGATCTTCCTTTCAGTATCCCATCCAAATCCAGCAATATCTTTCCTTATCATATCCTAAACAATGCTCCACTCTTTCTTTAAAGTCTTAATCCTAAACTCTATGTGAGGTCTGGCTTTTAAGTTTGAATTAGGAAGCTTTTTTGCTACCATTCTTTCTAGTTCATTGAGATACCTAGCTTTAAATCCAGTATCAACATTGTACGTTCCCACATTTTGCAAATCAACCATGCAGGAAACTTGCACAACATCCTCATCACAATTCCATTTTCTTTTTATTTATTTTGAACTTTGAGAATCAATAGTTGACGGGGAATTCATTGACATACTTATCTACCAAATTAAATCAATATTGATAAAAAAAATAATCATCATAATAAAGGAAAAATAAAAACATTAATAAAATTCTTCATACTAATTAACATTAAGCATCAACAGCTTACGAGAACAACATAGTCTACAATAACAGTATACAACATAAACAACAAAGATTACAACAACTTACATAAACAATAATATAAAACCTCTTAACACTCAAACATAATAGAACACCTAAAACATGTCAATTCTCATTTTGCCTAGATGTTCTCCTTTCATTGAACATTTCACATGCCAATTCAATTCTCCAATTTGTCCAAGCATTAGTTTGGTCAATAGCTATTATACACTCCTCCTCAACAACTGGATTGGTGTGAAAATAATCCCCTAAATCACTCTCCTTGGGATCAAAACTCATCTCCTACCTAATAAAATTATGAAGCAAACAACAAGCTATAATAATTCGATTGTGTGTCTTTATTGGATAAAATGATGGACTCTTAATAATAGCCCACATAATTTTTAGTAACCCAAAACACCTCTCAATTACATTGCGTGCAGTTGCATATTTCATATTAAAAAATTCCTCTAGAGTTCTTGACTGGTAACCTTGACGTTATTCATTCAAATGGTACCTTTGACTCATAAAAGGTACAAGTAAGCCCTCAAAATTTGTATAACTTGCGTTGATTAGGTAATAGCAACCTATATAAAAAACACTACATAAGTTATTCAGTTTACATTATCTCATATACAAAATTTCAAATGACCTTCCTATACCATAGAGGAAAGCTTAACATGAGGCACTTTCAATCCATGTCTCCTAGTAATTGCATCACGAAGAACCCGACCATCATCTACTAACCCTTCCTAACCAGGAAAAACATAAACAAATTGCATGTCAGGTGTGCACACACTTAAAATATTTGTTGCAATGTCACCCTTACGAGTTCGAAATCTAGGCTTGTCTTTAATTGGCACATTAACCTTGATATATGTCCCATCTAGAGAACATAAACAATTCTACAATTTAAATGAAATAAAAAATAATGAGGAACCTTAATCACATTCACTGTATTTTCTTATAAAAGTAATAGGGTGATTATCTACCTTAAATCACATCTACCGATGGTTCGAAGAGTTTGTTGGTATGGGCTCAGGTTTTCTAAACAAAAGATCTTGCAAATGCATCACTGCATTTAAAATAATATGAAAACACTGACTAATTGTCTCACCTGAGCTTCTAAAATTTTTCCTAAGAACTCGATTTTTAACATGATGAGCAATAATATGTAAGAAAATTGCTACATATTCTTCAATAAGCATGTTTTTTGTTGACTTTAATCTTCTTATACTTTCTAGCGTTTCACACAGTTTAAAAAAAGCTTGCCTATTCATCTTAAACATTGAAATACATGACTCATCATTATCATGCACAATTCACCTCACATAATCTCGATTTGCATAAAAATTTAGAAAATAACTTCTAACCTTTGGCCTATAACTATATAAAGAAGCTTCCGATGCCAACAAACTGAATAACTAACAAACAACATTACACAACTGCAACCATACAGTCAAGACAACCACAATCGTTTTTATTCTTTCGGCATTTCTATGTAAACTCAAACTGAAACGAGTCATGATTGCAAAAAATAAAATTTCTAATCTATTTACATAAATTTGTTCAAACAATGTACAATGTAAGAGAACAACCATAAAATAATTCAAAATATTTGAAGGCATAAAGTAGAGTAAGATAAAAAAGAAGATAATATTTCCAGAGTTTAAAAAAGGGGATTATAGGACATAAAAACCAAAACTCAAACAAACAGTTTAAATGAAACCTTAACTTAAATAACCCAACACCAACTTAAGGAAGATAGAAAGAAAGGCAAAAGCATAATAAGCATAATGACCCTAGTGTCTAGGATAAGGAAGTAAGTTTTATGCATTATGCTGGTGAAATGGACTAAGAATAGCAAAAAGAATTTTAAGGCATTTTTAAAGTACTATTGATTATAGTAAGAAGATTGAGATTGATTGACAAAATTTATTCACAAAGTCACTTTGAACTAGCAAATTCGAGTTTTTAAGGAAGAAAGTTGGAGTTTGGGGGTCTTTAAAGCAAGGAAGAGGTGTTAGATACTTGCTTTAAGAACATATTACCGCTTTGAGAAATGTACTTGTGTTATCTTGTGTTCTACTGCTTTGATTCTATTTGTTGTCAGTGCCACAACTCCTTTTTGTTCTAACGCGTGCTATACCTTTAACAATATTAACAACCTTGAAGTTCTACTTTTGTTTATACAATTGATGACAATTTTACTATCAGCATATGTGTTTTCAAGTATTGCAGTGATTAAAGACATTTAAAAAAATAGATTTGTATTCATAATGATCTAAAAATTGTTTATAATATCTCTAATGTGAATCATGCAGAATTACAAATTAACAGCAACTTTATTTCTATTACAATCATCTTCATCCCTTGAAAAATAGTTTAAAATAAAAATTAAAATAAAGGATTTGAAGTATGCTTGAACTCAATGAAGTTCTGTAACTTACATGTTTTCTTTGTACAGTTTAACACAAACATAATTGTCATACTAAAGCATTTCAAGAATTTTTTATGACTTGTTTCAATTACTAATAACACAATTTATTCAATATTCAATTTGAAGCTCACTATAATTAAGTTAAGTTATAATTTGCTATTATAAAGAAGTTAAGTTATGTAGTAGTGGTTTACATCACAACAATTACTTATGTGTTCATCTAATGTCCCTTTACATATATACTGCTATGTACTATTATATATATTGCTAAATATATCCTTTTACTTATGCTTGAGACTATGTACTGCTATATAAGCCTTACATTTATTTCTTTTCAACTTTAAGCCTTATTCTCTATTTTCATATCTAAGACTATGTACTGCTATATACGCCTTACATTTATTTCTTTTCAACTTTAAGCCTTATTCTCTGTTTTCATATCTAAAACCAACAACAATTTATCAATGCTCTAACAAGTTTGTTGAGGATGAAATTCTATTAAGACCAGTTATAATCTTCTTTTTAAAGATAATTAACAAATTTTCCTATCTTCCACAACATGAAGATAAAAGAGGGAACCAATCTCTCCAACTACATTCATATCATATATAGCCTATTGAAAGAAATAAAAATTTTGTCAATGGCTAAATTCATTCACAACCAATTTTAACTACCAGTGGTTTCTTCTTCTAGTTTTTGCTCTAATGGAAATCTATCTGGGAACAAACTCTTCTAGTCAGTGTCATAACCCAGATAACGTAGACACCTTACAATCCATGTTAATACCACATAGATAACACATCTTCAACATAATTCATACCACCCAGATAACTCAGACACCCTTCAATTATATCAATTAGCAATTAACACGTCCCAAGCAGTTTAGATGATTTTTCACTCCAACTTCAAACAAATTGATGCAAACACATTTAGACAAGTTGACCTAATTGCTTAACTACCACAAAGGGGAACGAGCAGGCTGTTATAACCCTTCATCAAACAGAAATACTCGCACAAATACAGGGAAGAGACAGAAGCAGATAAATTCCAAAAGAAAATCAAGTTGATTGGAAGAGACGAGGAGGTCAAATAAGCATCACAAAAGCTATTTGGCTGATGAGGTAAGGGAAACAACCACACTGACAGCCAAAAAAAAAAGTGGCAAAGTTAGGTTTATAAGAAACATACCTAATTCGTGCAATTGGTAGACAAATGTTAGAGAAGATCATGAAGAGCGAGAGAGAGGAGAGCTTGAAGACGAGAGCGAGGGAGGTGAGAGCATGAAGCATGAAGACGAGAGCGAGAGAGACAAGGATATTTCGGTCCTCAATATCATAAAGTTTATTCCGACATACCCATAATAGGTAAAGAAAAGAGTATGTCTTCTTTAGCTATTCCCCAAAGTCCGGAAATAATTAAACTCGAGAATAACTATTATAACTCTCTTTTTCTAACCAAACACAAGAATATGTAATTGTCAGAAATACATTAGGAATAAAATACTTATTTCATTGAACCAAACATGCTATAGTGATTTGTTTAAGGCTTGGTACCCTAGGAATGAGAGAGATGGAAGTTTTATTCATACTGCTACAGGAGATTCGTCCTTCAAAAACATTCATGATAAAAGCGCAAATATCATTCTACACTATATTTCAGTGTTTTTGAAAGAAAATTGCATAGAGTCCGTCGGGTCCATGGGCCTTCACACTCACCAAACTAAAAACCGCTTGCTTTATTTCTTCTTCCATAATTGGTATTTGTAGCATCTGAAATTGCTCAGCTTTCAAAGGAGGAAACTTACTGCAAAAGTAATCAACATTGTTGTCAGACTCATCTGTGAACAAAGTTGAAAAGTAGTTTCAGCCATAGCTTTCAGTTCGGAAGCATCCGTTATCTGTAAATGAGTACTAAGATTTTAATGTAATAGTACACCATATTAACAATGATTGTCTACAAATGAGTGAATATCAAACTTAAATCACCTTATTAACATTAATTTTAACTTATGATTTGTGCTTAGTACCTCTTAAAAGTGGTTAAAATTTGCTTTAAAATGTTATTGATAATGCAATACTTCATTTTCTTTTGATGAAGTTAATTATACCAAATCTCCTTATAGTTTGAATCTTTTTGTTATAATTTTTACTTTTAAAAGTTGTTATTCACAAACATTATCTTTTGTTAAAAATTTTAACAAAAGTGCTAAAATGATGTTGTATAATTTGTGTAGGTGTTACACCATCTCCAACCCATCTCCAAAATAGAAGAGAAACACTAAAATGGAGGAGAAATCAATTTCAATCTACCGGCATTTTTTCCTTCATTTTGGAGAGATGCTACAATGCTACTCTAAATTTGGTGTGGCATTGTAGCATCTCTCTGTTACTGTTCATATTTTTTAATTTTCAGTTTTTTAATAATCATTAATGAAAAGGTAAAAAAGAATATGCTGAGAATATTTTTTTAATGTGAAAAATAGAGTTGTGGATTGGAGTGAAAAGTATTGTAGTATCTCTAAAATAGAGGAAATTTTACTCTATTTTGGAGGAATAGGTTGAAGATGCCCTTACGTGACACAACTCATATTTTGATGTCGTATAACCAAGAACATCAAATGAGATTCTCACTGAAATATAGGATCCGAAAAAGTTCAACACAGTATGCAATATTGCCCTTGCATAATAGAGAGGTTGTTTATGATAAATTAATACAAATTAATAATAATACAAAATATCAATAAATACGCATGATTAAACATATAAAAATATGTAATACAATATTTCTAAAAAAGAAAAGTATGTAGTACAATACCTATAAAATATGATAAAAGATTAACAATGTAAGATAAAATACATAAATAAATATGCAAACTAAGACAAAAAAAAAATACCCGATTTTGTATGATGCTATCAAATCACATGTCGAGTATTGTGTGGTTTGGCAATATCACACAATATCGTATGTTACCGGATACAAATGTGATAGATAATGTACCATATAATATAATATGTAGATAAGTTTTACAATCATTTCATCATTTTCTGGTAAGTTTTTTAACAAAAAATTATATTTGAGAATACAAATGATAAAAAAATGAAAAATAATAAATATACAAATTTCATGTAATTAAAAATTTTAAAATTATTAATTTTAAAATTTTTATAATTCTAATTTTAAAAAATTACATTTCTTAAACTTTGGTTAATATATTGATGAAGTACATGTGATATCAATATTACAAGTAAACAAATCGAATGATATTTATACGATGATTCAACTTAATTCTTAAATTCAAATCAAATTAATTAAACCTTATTTAAACTAATAATTTATTATATTATTTAAAATCATTAATTTAACTTAAATTTAATTAATTCGAATCAAGTTTTAAAAACTAAGTTGTGTTATCATATCTTTGATTTGTATAAGTTCATATCACGTGTTTTGTGTCGTTCTTTAAAAAATCTTTAAAATAAAAATATTACAGATTAAAGATTAATAAAATTCAAATTTTAGTTTTTTAAAAGTTTCTTTTAGCATAAAAGGTTAAATATAGTTTACCCAAAATAAAATATAAGAAAAGTAAATAATCATTCTAAAAAATTATAAAGAAAATAATGAGTTAAGTCGGGTCAAGTTTGCCCCAGGTCTGAACCTGATCCAACAACTTTTGTTTAGACTTAGGTCCTGCCCGAGACCCTATCGACTCTGGTTAATTGAGTCAAAGCCTGAACCCAAATTTGACTTGGCTTAACTTAATCTAATTTTTATTTTAAAAATTAAAAATTAAAAATAATTATTTTTTTATAATTGTCGAGTTTCGAGCTATACCAAACATAGACATCCAAAGCTTGAGTTCGACTCAAAGCCCAACTGAAATCTAGACAACTAAACTTGGCCTGTTGACCTCCGGCTAGTTGAGCCAACCCAAATGATATCCTTAAAAAATTTGATTGAAATACAAATGATGCAAACACACGGGATGATCGAGTGCAATAATTAGCCCGTGTCATTTGGTACAGAAAGTACGTTGAAAAACAAGCATCCACCAGCCATGAAACTAGTGGACTAGGCAGACAAAGTATAAAGGAAAACACCAAGTACAAGAATACAAGAAGGTTGTTGCTTTGCTTTCAATCTTCCTCCTTTGCCTTTTGTTTCCTGGAGGTGAGTTTCTCATCTTGACGCCTCTTTCTTCGATTACCCCATTTAACTTTTTTTTTGTTTATAATGCAACTTATCATCAAATTTTGAAGCTTTTACTAGATTGTTCTCGCCCTCCTCGGCGTTTCATGGTAGGTTTTAGGCAGTAGGGTATTGCAATTGAATTGTGTTTTGTTTACTTGACGTCGTTTCTGTTACAAGTTGCATTTTTTGTTCTTTTGATGGAATTGGTTGTGTTATAGATATCCGGAACTGCGTGTGTTTTGTGGTTCTCAATTTGATTTCTTTAACTCGTCTATTGACATCTGTAACTTTGCTTGCTACTTATCTGGTTATCTGAGGACTACATAATAAGCCCAAATGCATCATTTGTATCTTTGTTTGTATAGTGCTTTGGTACCAATTTGTGCGTGCCGTAATTTTGAGAGTTTGATTAATCATCTTGGCAATTCTTTGTTTCTATCTGAGATTTTTCTTTTACTGTAATGTGCTCACTCGTTCGGGTTTTCTGAGGGTCTTGCTACTAAATGCTAATTGGGAATATTTGTGGTACATATTATGCAATGAATATAGTTCACTAGTTTTTTAAGAATTCAATTAGTTGCAACATATTCCCAGACTGGCAAGTTTGTTCTTTTGTTTTATATCTCTCTTTTTCTTTCAATTTGGCTGATGAGTGCTAATATCTTACTCATTAAGTGTCAGATTTTGAGATAAACTATACGATTGGTAAGTGGTAATTATGTGTTTCTTTTGACCATCCTTTCATGACAGATACCAGGAAACCATTCATCATCATCGGTGGCATTACTTTGATAAAAGAACTTATTGGCGGGAATGGGAGGTTGCTGTTGTTCTTCCAGGAAACCCCATCTTCGTGGAACCCCTGTGTTCTATTATGTTAGTGATTCCTCAATTTCCCTGTATACATCTGCTGGGTCTTTCGTTGTTACTATTATTTTGTTTTTTATGTATAAGCAGCTATATCTGGTTTAGTAAAATGATGGATATTTGATTTGGAACCGGAGCATTTGATAGAGCCACTTGTCTTGGTGATTTTCAAGAATTCTAACTGGGCGTTGGTGGTTTTAACTCATCTTGTGAAAGAAAAAGAATCATAAAGAAAAATGAGGAATCTATTTATTCAAGATTAAATCTCTGGCGAATTTTGATGGCTGACAAGTACTTTCTTTGCAGTGTCCATCGGCTTTGGAAGAGCATGAGCCCTTAACATCTTGCGGTGGGGCTGTTTCTGCATTTACTGCAGGTCTTCTAGTTGAATTAAATCTTAATACAGAATCTCCTGATACTTTCCGGTCGCCTCCTGCACCTTTGCCCTATGACCTAGTTCCAAGATATCCACAATCAACTGATTCTGAAACTGTTCAAGATACGATTAGTTGCAGTAGTTTTGAAACTTTGGCAACAGAAGATCTCGCAGAATCAGACTTGAAAACTCACACTAGTTCCTTGCTTTTCTCCCCAAGGAAGTCTGAAACATCAAAGCCAAATGACACTGTGATGTCAGCAACAGAAGAAGAGGATGCTTGTCCCATTTGTCTTGAAGGTGAAGTAGTACCGATAAGTTTGAGGATTTAGATTCATGTTTAGTGCCAAACCTAAACTCTTGCTGCTTCATACTGCAGAATATGATACTGAGAATCCCAAACTCATTACGAAATGTGACCATCAATTTCACCTTTCATGCCTTTTGGAATGGATGGAAAGGAGTGAAACCTGCCCTATGTGCGATCAGGTATGGCTAAAAACTGGCTGTTTTGCCCCACAAGCAACATGAGTTTATCCTCCTATTAACTGGTGGATAGTTGACATGGCTTGCTTTCTTCAATAATTATCTTATTATAAGCCACTGTGTGGCTGATTCTCCTAAGAATTGGAAGAATAATGGGGGAAGAGACCTTGTAACAAATATTTATCCGTCCAGTGACTTTCTTGATTAGAGCGGTATTTACTACTTGAGGAGTTGATGCTAAATCTGTGAAGCTGTTGCTTTATGGTTATTTTTTGAACAAATCAGCGTTTCTATACACCATTTTCCTTCATCTTCATCCTCTTACTCTCCTTGTTTATCTCTTAACTTCTGTTATGTTTATCTTTTCTTATAGGAAACGTTATTTGACCATACTTCAATTGATACATCTTGAATGAGTTTCCAAGATGGGAAGTTACTTGCTGTTTCAATTAAAAGGTTGAAGTTAGAAGGCTGGAGATGGATGCTACTTGTTTATTTGACAACTGGTCAGCAGACTGCACAAAAATTCCTTTTCGGTTTGTTTTTTTTTGGTTTTGAGATCGAAAATGTCATAGTTTGCTTGTAACACCTGCAAAGGTCCACAGTAAAGGAAGGAGTGACATGATATGCCCATACCACGGTTGCTAGGATTCAAAAGGATGGTTTTGCCAGTTAGTCACGTTGCAAGAATTGGCTTCTGTTTATGCAAAAAATAAAAAGATGGTGGCAAGCGGGAATTCCGTCTTCCATCTTTAGGTAATGAACTGGAGTTTTCCTTCTTGCACATATTGTCTTCAGTTTACTTTTTTTATTATTCGTGAACTATGTTGATGATAATGTGGACAAAGCATCTGAAACTCAGAGAAGATGTGTAACGATCAATGACAATTTAAACACTTTCTCATATGATTTGCATGCTATCGAAATATTATCTATTTAAGTTTGTAATTCTTTCTGTTTAATGTGGATGTGGTTACTATCATCGAATTGCTTCAGTTTGTGATCTCACCTCTTGCACTCTGGAAATCAGTGAAAAGACATGTTATTGATCTTTGATACAGTTTAGTAATTTCTGATCTTTGAATTTCCAGATGTAGAAGTTGGTGACGATTTTTTTTTTTTGAAAAAAAGATCAAAGTTTCAAGAACTCAAACTGTGGATTCGTGATATGAACTCATCTTGTTAAAAGAAAAAGAATCATCAAGAATAAATGAGGAACCTATTTCACAGTATTGTGTCACCTGAATTCAATAACTTCACCTTCTCTGCATACCCCAACTTCAAGTAACAAGGTGAACTTATCCTTTCTCGGTAAGACCTTCCAACAATTTCTTCTCGGAGCCTGTTCCAACGCTCAGAAACCAAAACTCTTTATCAATCACCAGAAGTAGTCAGCAAGACTTTTCACAAAATATTACACAAAGGTTGTTACCTTGTCCCATAAATGCTCGTCAGGTTTTTTGTAAACCTTGACTCTGTAAATCAGAGCAGGATTTGGCATATCCCAGTTGCAATCCGAGTTTGGACCCTGATGAATTACGTACTCACTAGCTGTTCTGTTCCTAATGGTGTCATAAAAAGCTGAAGACAAATAATAGACGAAAGGGTTTTGGCAAGTGTTGCGACTTGAAGCTGCTCGAGTGTTGAAGGCATAGTCTCTGGGATCAGAAGCTCGGTACCAATGGAGGAATGTCCTCGATGGTATTTCAATGTCTCGAGGCTTCATTATTTCCTGGAAGATTTGAACGGCATAGCCCCATGATACAGATACTGTCCATTTAGTGCTTCTGTCGTAGCAAATGGATTGTTGGATTAGAGCAGCAGAGTCGAGTCTGATTGGGTCTGATAGCTTCTGAAGAGCAGTGATTCTGTTCAGTTCAGGAAATATGGGATCAATGATATCCAAATGATGCATTGAGACCAAAGGTGCCACAGGATGTGCTGTGAGAAGCCCGAACACGTTTCCATACACATCAAACTGATAAGAATATAAAAAGGAATCGATAATATCTCGTCAGGATCATAACAGGAAACAGAAGAGTATCGTGTAAAGTACAAGATGAGCGACGAAACAACGAACCTGGTGAAATCCAGGTTCTTTGGTAAGAGGAACGCCGAGCTCAGACATGCAAGCGTGAATCCGATCATCAGAACCGTACAAAGCTGGATATCTCTCGATGCACCGATCCTGCATCTTGGCAAGTGCTTGAGCTAATGGGTAACTAATGGGAAAACCAGCACCTCCATAGGCCATTTGATAAGAAAATCGTATGTTCTGCAAGTGACTCTCTGATACACTTCCTATATAATAATAC